>JAULCE010101430.1:0-12584 GCA_032359355.1 Macoma nasuta | reverse complement strand
TTTGTTGTAAATAGAGAGAAATCTGCATTTGAAATTTTCACTTAAGTTTAAGATTTTCCTAAGAAGCTTTGTGAAACCGGCCCCATACCTACTCATACGCATGGTTCCCTTAGGCCTTATAAGGTGACCTCTGCCCGAAAGCTTTCTTTCTAAGTTTAGTTCTTCATTAAGTAACTACCTGCATACAGTAATCTAGTATTTCCAATTTTGATTGTCACTAGTGACAAGTTTTTATCGTGCATGTATATGATGTCCATGTCCCATTCTCTGAAAATCTCTCTCGAATAGGGTCATGTTTTATTTTCTATTACTCCAACAGGTTTTTCTCGACTTTTTACATGTATTGCGATATTTCAAAGAAAGTAGTGGTAAAAAGCTTGCCATAGTTTACAGAATTAAAAGCTCCGAGACTTTGTTATAGTAGAGATTGTACTAGTATTACAAAGCAATTTAAAATTGATATTGATCGAATCATTGAATGCCATAACCATGGTGACCATTACGGAAGTCCAGGGATTTTGGCAAATATGCACTTTTATGCGTGCTGCGGAAGAAACTATGATGGCATTTTCAAACAGCTCAGTCTCATTGTGATCCATGCTGCTTGACATTTTAGAACAATGGTTTTAGAAAACATTTTTAAAAACAGGAAAAATCCGGAGATCTCCGGAAATATCCGAAGAAATGGTCAGACTGCATAAGTATATGCCTATATCAATATATAAATTTCCATAGCACGTTCTTCTCACCGAAATTGCCTTATGTTTTGAATATCAACGCCATAATGCTGATCACGCTACTTATGGCTGTTATGATAATTGTAAACAACTTAAATCAAGATCATACACTGAGTACCGCTAAAGTGACGTCTGGTTTAGATTCAAACTCTGTCAACCACTTTGGCCCTGTTTTCATTCATTTAAGCATTTTAGCATACATATATAATGCCATCAAAGGACATAACACACATTTACATTGGTATCTTATTACATCTTAATGCATCAAAATAATTATATGTAGGTTATCTTTGAAATGTGCGTACTATAAATATTATGTAAAAATCTCAGAAATTCTCACTTTCGTTTACGGTTTTTCACTTTTTACACAAGTGCACGATTGGATATTTGCATATTTTTTCTACTATTTAACTACATCTTGAATAATGTAAAACACAAAAATTGTTTCTGTATTTATTTGTTTCCTTTATTTGGGATTTTGGGGTCAGGGGCACTGTATTAAGACAATAGCACGTATTCAATGGTTGACACTTTTACTTCATAGATACACATTTTGACGCCTCTGTAGCAGATGAAAATATTGTAAGAAATGGAGCATTTGCTTGTTACGTGCAATGCTCCATTTTCCATAAGGATTTCAAAGCCATTCAGAAATGGTGTCTTTATTTCTGCTAGATAATCTTCCTATTCATAATATGCTTGCACTGTGAATAAGTCTTACAAAAGCATACGGAGAAAGGGGTTAGAATAACAATCAATTTATAATTTAACCCGTTCACTGCCAGACAGGTAGTGCACATTCGCAATATTAGCTCTACTCCCGGTTTAGACTTAACACACTCCCTCGATCTTTGGCAAAACCATCGGCCGAGTGTCAAACAACTGGGATCCAAATGAGACGCCGAGACACTCGGCGTCTCATTCGGATCAAAACTGTTTGCATATGATACTACACTCAGGGTAAGGCAGTGAACGGGTTAAATATAATTGCGCCCATTAACTCAAACGAAGCCGATACATCTAATTGTTTTTAACCGAATGTTACAAATAATTCTAATATGACTCGTGAGAACATTGATTATAAAAGGTACAGTGGATACAACAACAACCACATCACCATCAGACACAACGACGTCGACAACGCAAACAGAGACAACACCGTCGACCAAAACACCAACCTCGACCACGTCGACAACAATGACGGAGTCAACTACTTCGACAACAACACCAACTTCGACCACGTCGACAACAACACCAACTTCGACCACGTCGATAACAACACCAACCTCGACCACGTCGATAACAACACCAACTTCGAACACGTCGACAAAAACACCAACTTCGACCACTTCGATAACAACACCAACTTCGAGCACGTCGACAACTACAACAACTTCAACAACGTCGACAACAACACCAACCTCGACCACGTCGACAACAACACCAACCTCGACAACATCTACAACACCAACTTCGACCACGTCGACAACAACACAAACTTCATCCACATCGACAACAACACCAATTTCAACCACGTCGACAGCAACACCAACCTCGACCACGTCGACAACAACATCAACCTCGAAAACGTCGAAATCAACACCAACCTCGACCACGTCGACAACAATAACAACCTCGACCACGTCGCCAACAACACCAACCTCTACCATTTCGACAACAACACCAACTTCGACCACGTCGATAACAACATCAACTTCGACCACGCCGACAACAAGACAAACCTCGACCACGTCGACAACAACACCAATTTCAACCACGTCAACAACAACACCAACCTCGACCACGTCGTCAACAACATCAACCTCGACCACGCCGACAACAAGACAAACCTCGACCACGTCGACAACAACACCAATTTCAACAACGACGACAACAACACCAACTTCGACCACGTCGACAACAACACCAACCTCGACAACGTCGACAACAACACCAATTTCAACAACGTCGACAACACCAACTTCGACATCGTCGACAACAACACCAACTTCGACCACGTCAACAACAACACAAACTTCGACCACGTCGACAACACCAACCTCGACAACGTCGACAACAACACCAACTTCGACCATGTCGACAACAACACCAATTTCTACTACAACACCAACTTCTACTACCACACCAACTTCTAGTGCGACAACAACTTCTACAACAACACCAACTTCTACTACTACACCAACTTCTACAACAACACCAACTTCTACTACCACATCAACTTCTACTACCACTCAAACTTCAACTACCACACCAACTTCTACTACCACACCAACTTCTTCTACAACCACACCAACTTCTACTACCACATTAACTTCAACTACCACACCAACTTCTACTACTACTCCAACTTCGTCTACCACACCAACATCTACTACCACACCGACTTCTACTACCACACCAACTTCTACTACCACACCAACCTCTACAACCACGCCGACTTCTACTATCTCACCAGCTTCGACTACCACACCAACATCTACTACCACACCGACAACAACACCAACTTCATCCACGTCGACAACAACACAAATTTCAACCTCGTCGACAGCAACATCAACCTCGACCATGTCGACAACAACACCAACCTCGACCTCGTCGAAAACAACACCAACCTCGACCACGTCGATAACAAGACAAACCTCGACAACGTCGACAACAACACCGATTTCAACAACTTTGACAACAACACCAATTTCAACGACGTCGACAACAGCACCAACTTCAACCACGTCAACAACAACACAAACCTCGATGACAACAACACCAAACTCGACCACGCCGATAACAACAACAACCTCGATCACGTCGACAACACCAACTTCGACAACGTCGACAACAACAACTTCGACCACGTCGACAACAACACCAACTTCGACCACGTCGACAACCACACCAACCTCGACCACGTCGACAACACCAACCTCGACAACGTCTCCAACATCACCAACTTCGACCACGTCTACAACAACACCAATTTCTACTACCACACTAACATCTACTACCACACCAACTTCTACTACCACACCAACTTTTAGTACGACAATAACTTCTACAACCACACCAACTTCTACAACCACACCACTTTTTACTACCACCCCAACATCTACTACCCCACCAACTTCTACAACCACACACACTTCTGCTACCACACCAACCTCTACAACCACGCCGACTTCTACTACCACACCAGCTTCTACTACCATGCCAACATCTATAACCACGTCTACTACCTCACCAACTTCTACTACTACACCAACTTCTACTACAACAACATCTGCTACTACACCAACTTCTACTACCACACCAACATCTACTACCACACCAACATCTACTACTACACCAACTTCTACTACCACACCTACGTCTACCACCACACCAACATCTACTACCACGCCAACATCTATGACCACGTTTACTAAAACAACAACTTCTATTACCACACCAACATCTACTACAACGCCAACATCTATTACCACGTCTACTACAACACCAACTTCTACTACTACACCTACTTCTACTACAACAACAACATCTACTACCACACCAACTTCTACTACCACACGAACATCTACTACTGCACCAACTTCTACTACCACACCTTCGTCCACTACCACACCAACATCTACTACAACGCCAACATCTATTACCACGTCTACAGCAACACCAACTTCTATTACCACATCAACTTCTACTACCAAACCAACATCTACTACAACACCAACTTATACAGCAACACCAACTTCTAGTACGCCATCAACTTCTAAAACCACACCAACTTCTACAACCACACCAACTTCCAGTACGATACCAACTTCTACTACCACACCAACATCTTTCTCCACACAAACGTCTACAAACACACCAACCTCTAGTACGACAACAACTTCTACAACCACACCAACTTCTACAACCACACCAATTTCTACTACCACACAAACATCTACTACCACACCAACTTCTACAACCACACAAACTTCTAATACCACACCAACCTCTACAACCACGCCGACTTCTACTACCACACCAACTTCTACAACCACACCAACTTCTACTACCACACCAACTTTTACTACCATACCAACTTCTACTACGACACCAACATCTACTACCACACCAACTTCTTCAACCACACCAACATCTACTACTACGCCAACTTCGTACACACTTTCTTCAACTACCACAACAATTTCTACTACCACACCAACTTCGACTACCACACAAACATCGTCTACCACACCAACTTCTACTACGATATTTACTTCCATTACCACACCAACTTCTGCTACTATGCCAACTTCTACTACTACGCCAACTTCTACTACTACGCCAACTTCTACCACACCGACTTCTACTACCACAACAACTTTTACTACCATACCCACGTCTACTACAACACCAACTTCCACTACAACACCAACATCTACCACCACATCAACTTCTACTACCACACCAACATCTACTACCACACCAACTTCTACAGCCACACCAATTTCTAGTACCACACCAACTTCTACTACCATACCAACTTCTACTACCACACTTACCTCTTTTTCAACACCAACTTCTACTATAACACCAACATCTAGTACGACACCATCTTCTAGTAAGGCATCGACTTCTGCAACCATATCTACTTCTACAACCACACCAACTTCTACAACCACACCAATTTCTAGTACCACACAAACTTCTACTACCATACCAACTTCTACTACCACATTTACTTCCACTACCACACCAACTTCTACTACTACGCCAACTTCTACCACTTCGCCAACTTCTATCACACCGACTTCTACTATCACAACAACCTCTACTACAACACCAACCTCGTCAACCACGCCGACTTCTACTACCACATTTACTTCCACTACGACACCAACTTCTACTACGACACCAACTTCTACTACTACGCCAACTTCTACCACACAGACTTCTACTACCACAACAACCTCTGCTACCATACCTACGTTTACTACAACACCATCTTCTACTACTACACCAACTTCTACTACAACAACAACATCTACTACCACACCAACTTATATTACCACACCATCATCTACTACTACACCAACTTCTACTACCACAACTACGTCTGCTACAATGCCAACATCTACTACAACATCAACATCTACTACCACACAAACTTCTTCTACAACACCTACGTCTGCTACAACATCAACATCTACTACAACACCAACATCTACTACCATACCAACTTCTACTACCACACTAACCTCTTCTTTCACACCAACTTCTACTACCACACCAACATCTAGTACGACACCATCATCTAGTAAGACATCAACTTTTACCACCATATCTACTTCTACAACAACACCAACTTCTACTACCACTCAAACTTCTTCTACCACACCAACTTCTACTACCACACCAACTTCTCCTACCACACCAACTTCTAGTACCACGCCAACTTCTACAGACACACCATCTTCTACTACAACACCAACTTCTTCAACCACACCAACTTCAACTACCGCGAAAACTTCAACTACCACACCAACTTCTTCTACCACATTTAGTTCCACTACCACACCAACTTCTACTACTACGCCAACTTCTACTACTACGCCAACTTCTATCACACCGACTTCTACTACCACAACAACTTCTACTACCACAACTTCTACTACTACACCAACATCTACAACCACACCAACTTCTACTACATCATTAACTTCCACAACCACACCAAATTCTACTACTACGTCAACTTCTACTACTACGCCAACTTTTACCACACCGACTTCTACTACCACAACAACTTCTACTAAAACACCCACGTCTACTACAACACCGACTTCTACTACTACACTAACTTCTACTACAACAACAACATCTACTACCACACCAACTTCTACTACCACACCAACATCTACTATTACACCAACTTCTACTACCACACCTACGTCTGCTACAACACCAACATCTACTACCAGATCAACTTCTACTACCACACCAACATCTACTACAACACCAACATCTACTACCACACTAACATCTACTACCACACCAACTTCTACGTCCACACCAACTTCTAATACGATCCCGATTTCAACTACCACAACAACTTCTACAACCACGCCGACTTCTACTATCACACCAACTTCTACTACTACACCAACATCTACTACCACACCAACTTTCATAACCACAACAACTTCTAGTACGACACCAACTTCTACATCCACGTCAACTTCTACTACCACTCAAACTTCTACTACCAAATCAACTTCTACTACCACACCAACATCTTCTACCACACCAACTTCTATTACCACATTTACTTCCACTACCACACCTACTTCTACTACTACGCCAACTTCTACTACTACGCGATTTTCTATTACTACGCCAACTTCTACCACACCGACTTCCACTACCACATCAACTTCTACTACCACACCCACGTCTACTACAACACCAAATTCTATTACTACACCAATTTCTACTACAACAACAACATCTACTACCACACCAACTTCTACTACCACACCAACATATACTACTACATCAACTTCTACTACCACACCTACGTCTACTACAACACCAACATCTACTACCACAACAGCATTTACTACCACAACAACATCTACTACAACACCAACATCTACTACAGCACCAACATCTACTACCACACCAACTTCTACGTCCACACCAACTTCTACAACCGAGCCGACTTCTACAACCACACCAACTTCTACTACCACACCAACATTTACTACCAAACCAACTTCTTCTACCACACCAACTTCAACAACCACAACAACTTCTAGTACGACACCAACTTCTACCATACCAACTTCTACACCCACGTCAACTTCTACTACCACGAAAACTTCTACTACCACACAAACATTTACTACCACACCAACTTCTACAACCACTCCAACTTCTACTACCACGAAAACTTCTACTACGACACCAACTTCTACTGCCACACAAACTTCTACTACTACACCAACTTCTACTACCACATCAACTTCTACTGCCACACCAACATCTGCTACCACAATAACTTCTACTAGTACATCGACTTCTAGTACGACACCAACTTCTACTACCTCACCAACTTCTAGTACTGCACTAACTTCTACAACCAATCAAACTTCTACTACCACACCAACTTCTTCTATCACACCAACTTCTACTGCTACACTAACTTCTACTACAACGCCAACGTCTACAACGACACCAAAATCTACTACCACACCAACTTCTTCTACCACACCAACTTCTACAACCCCACCAATTTATAGCACGACACCAACGTCTACTACCATCACATCTTCTACAACCACGCCAACTTCTACTACCACACCAACATCTACTACCACACCAACATCTACTACCACACCAACTTCTACTGCTACACCAACTTCTACTACCACGCCATCGTCTACAACGACACCAACATCTACAGCCACACCAATGTCTATCACCACACCAACTTCTAGTACAACAACAACGTCTACAACCACGACGACAACGCCAACGTCTACTACCACACCAACTTCTACAACCACACTAACTTCTAACACGACACCAACTTCTACTACCACCATATCTTCTTCAACCACGCCAACATCTACTACCACACCAACTTCTACTACTACACCAACTTCTACTACTACACCACTTTCTATTATTACACAAACTTCTACTACCACACCAACTTCTACTACCACGAAAACTTCTACTACGACACCAACTTTTACTACCACACCAATTTCTATCACCACACCAACTTTTAGTACAACACCAACGTCTACAACCACGACGACCACGCCAACGCCTACTACCATACCAACTTCTACAACTACGTCGACCACCCCACCGTTTACAACCACGTCATCTTCTACTACGACACTGATTTCTAGTACGACATCAGCTTCTACAACCACGTCGACCACGCCACCGTCTACTACGACACCAACTTCTACAACCACGTCGACCACCCCAACGTTTATAACCACGCCAACTTCTTCTACGACACCAACTTCAAGCACGGACTCATCTTCTACATCTAAGTCGGACACTCCAACGTCTAGTACCACACCAACATCTACAACCACACCAACTACTTCTACTACACCAACATCTACAACCACACCAACTACTTCGACCACACCAACATCTACAACCACGTCGACCACGCCAACGTCTTCAACCACACAACTTTCTAGTACGACACCTACGTCTACAATAACGGTGATAACGCCAACGTCTACTACCACACCAACTTCTGCTACCACAAAAACTTCAACCACCACACCAACTTCTACAACCACACCAACTTCTACGAGCACTTTTAGTACGATATCAACTTCTACAACCACGTCGACGACGCCAACGTCTACTACCACACCATCTTCTACAACCACGTCGACCACGCCAACGTCTACAATAACGCCAACTTCTACTACGATACCAATTTCTAGTACAACATCAGCTGCTACAACCACGTCGACCACACCAACCTCTACTACCACACCAACATCTACCACACCAACTACTCATTCCATACCAACTTCTACAACCACGTCAACAACGCCGAAGTCTTCAGCCACACCAACCTCAAATACGATACCAACTTCTACAACCACGTCGATACCACCAATGTCTACTACAACACCAACTTCTACTACCACACGAACGTCTACTACCACACCAACTTTTACAACCACGTCGACCACGCCATCGTCTACATCAACGCCAACTTATACTACGAAACCAACTTCTAGTATGACATCATCTTCTACAACCACGTCGACCACGCCAACTTTTACTACCACGCCAACGTCTACTACCACACCAACTTCTACAACCACGTCGACCATCCAAACGTTTACAACCACATCATCTTCTACTATGACACCAATTTCTAGTACGACATCAGCTTCAACAAACACGTCGACCACGCCAACGTCTAGAACCACACCAACTTCTACAACGACACCAATTTCTAGTACGCCATCAGCTTCTACAACCACGTCGACCACGCCAACGTCTACTACCACACCAACTTCTACAACCACGTCGACTACCCCAACGTTTACAACCACGCTAACTTCTACTACGACACCTATTTCTAGTACGTTATCAGATTCTACAATCACGTCGACGACACCAACGTCTTCTACCACACCAACTTCTACTACCACACCAACTCCTTCTACCACACAAACATCAACAACCACGTCGACTACGCCAACGTTTACAACCACGCGAACTTCTACAACGACACCGAATTCTAGTACGACATCAGCTTCTACAACCACGTCGACCACACCAACATCTACTACCACACCAACTACTCCTACCACACCAACATCTACAACCACGACGACCACGCCAACGTCTACATCCACACCAACTTCTAGCACGACACCAACTTCCACAACAGCGGCGACAACGCCAACGTCTACTACCACACCACATTCTGCTACCACACCAACTATTACTACCACACGAACCTCTACTACCATACCAACTTCTACAACCACAACAACTTCTACCACCACACCAATTTCTACAACCACACCAACGTCCACTACCACGAAAACTTATAGTACAACACCAACTTCTACAACCACACTAGTTTCCACCACCACACTTACTTCCACTACCTCGCCAACTTCTACTACGAAACCAACTTCTACTATCACACCAACTACTCCTATTACGCCAACTTCTACAACCACGTCGACCACGCAAACGTCTACTACCACACCTACTTCTAGTACGACACCAACTTCTAAAACCACGTCGATAACGCCAAAGTCTACTACCACATCAACTTCAACAACCACATCGTCCACGCCAACGTCTACTACCACGTCAACTTCTACTACCACTTCGAACGACCCAACGTCTACATTCACTTTGACTTCTAATACGACATTAGCTTCTAGTACGACATTAACTTCTTCAACCACGTCGACCACGCCATCATCTACTACCACTCCAACATCTACTACCATACCAACTACTCCTACCACACAAACTTCTACAACCACGTTGACCACGCCAACGTATACTACGACGCCAACTTCTACAAGCACGTCGACGGCGCCACCGTCTACAACCACGCCAACTTCTGCAACCACGCTAACTTCTACTACCACACCAACTTCTACAATCACGTTAACCACCCCAACATCTACAACAACGCCAACTTCTATTACCAAACGTACTTCTACTTCCACGCCAACTTCTGTTACCACACCAACTTCTACAATTACGTCGACGACACCAACGTCTACAACCACGCCAACTTCTACTACGACGGCAACTTCTTCTACCTCGGCAGCTTCTACAATAACGTCGACCACACCAACCTCTACTACGACGGCAACTTCTACTACCACACTAACGTCTACTACTACGCCAAATTCTACTACAACACAAACTTCTAAAACCACAACAACTTATACTAACACAACAGCTTCTACAATCACGCCAACTGCTACTACCACACCAACGTCTACAACCACACCAACGTCTACTACCACACCAACTTCTACTACCACACCAACTTCTAGTACGACATCAAGTTCTACTACCACACCAACGTCTACTACCACCCCAACGTCTACAACCACGCCAACTTCTACTACGACACCAACTTCTAGTACGACAACCATATCGACCAAACCAACGTCTACAACCACCTCGAGCAAGTCAACGTCTACAACAACAATAACAACACCAAGTACTTCTACAACGTCGACCTTTAGCTCAAGTGAATACGATTGTGCATATAAGTTGGATATTTTAAAATCACCCTTATCGAATATGTTCATGTTTGAGAAGTCTTACTACAATTATTAGTTTCATATGCATATCTTCTTTTTCCAATTGTGCATAGTCATTTTTCATTTTTTAAAAATGGCACATATGTGGTTTTAGAAGGAAACCTACCATTTGTGTTGAAATCACTTTAAGTGTCATTTGTAAAAATGGAAGATAGATGTGTTTTTACCAAAGTGATATATACGAGGTTTTGGCAAAACACCGACGACATAACGGTCGGTTTTAATTTGCACTGTCGCAGTAAAACCAGGAACACGAAAATGGTATACGTTCAAAGAAGAAAGCGTCGCGGCAAGAAACGTTCGCTATGCCAAAGCCAACCTGATCTCAATTAGGAGGTCAATTACAAGCCACATGCTAGCCATACCTGTCTTCTAGGGTAAGTTAATCAAACGAAAACTTGCGACCGATTGACCTTGAAGTACAAACAGTGTATGTTCTCCACACATTCGCACGTGCTACTAATAAAGGTGCCTTAAGCACGCAATATGTGTTTAATAACTACTGACAGTTACTTTACAATATGCTCGTTAAGATGCTTAGTAATATAGAATCTCCGAAAAGGAGTTTAAATAAGCCCAGTCGTACGGAAATCAGATTTGATGATATTGCGTATGATCAGGGTCTAAACTGTTTGCATATTATCAGATTCAATAATAATTCAGTCTCTATAATTACGGTATAAAACAGTGAAACTGCCGCGTTTGATTTTTAGCAGCTGATCTCGACCAATGCTGTACTGTGATGTCTGATTAATACGGGCACGTTGGATGCCTAGAAATATTCCGGAAAAAGGAGATTTCCGGACTAACGAATGAACAGTTTACCCTTTGAATACTGACCTTTGAAAACTATACATAAAATTTGAAAATTCTACTTTTGAAATTGAATTTATAGTGAAATATGGGCAATGTCACGCGAAAAGGGGCACTCGGACATAGCAAACAGTGTAGCCCCAGACCAGCCGCCACGTCACTGACGTGGCGG
>JAULCE010101319.1:0-12587 GCA_032359355.1 Macoma nasuta | reverse complement strand
CTGTTTTGGAAGTCATGATGATGCTTTAATGAAATCCTGTTGCACCCTAGCGTTCTTTGGTTTCTTAAGATGTGGAGCATCGATATGCATTATTAACTGGCCTACAATTTGGAAAGGCATCATATGTTACGGCCCTCGATTTGAGACTCTGGCCCCCTCGAAATGGGAATCTGCCCTCTAATTGGGACCAAACCTCGATCTGAGTCTTACATTTATAAGATACCTTCATTGTGGATGAGTCTAAAAATAGTGCAGTTATGGTTTAAATGAGTAGTCATAACACAAGACCTTGTTGGGGACAAAATAAGCATCTCAGCATTTCCCATACACCCCATAGCACTGGAGCTCTGATTTTAAATCTCCTGATATGTTGAACTCGGCATCTATAGCTCTCTAGTCATCATATTCAGAGTCTGTTTCAATCTTCGCAGACGCAGAATTTGCTTTCTCTTCAGAATCCCCTTTGCCTTCGTCCTCCTCTGCATCCTGCTTTTCATCCGAATTTTCGCGATTTTTCTTGCTGCTTTCTTGCTTTTCTTTACCAGACTCCGCTTTTGTACTGTCTTTTCTCGCAGCTTTCCCTTTTTTCCCTTCTTTTTCATCATCGTCAGACCTGGCATCGTCGGAACGTTCGTCTTCTGAGCCTCCGGTACTCTCCGACTGTATGTCTACATCGTGCTTCTGTTTCTTCTTCTCATGCAGGTAAACACCCCTCTTCACACTTTTCTGCAATACACAGTCATACCTGTAATATCCCTTTCCTCAATAGTGGCACCTGCTAGTGCCTCTAACTGATGGTTTGAAAACATTGTAGGAAATGAAGTATTTGCTCGTAACAAGCAAGACATCTCGGTCAATAGCTTAAAAGCGTTCACAAAACCTTTATTAGGAAGCTGTCCCGTTACGTTTTGGATCTTTGTTCACTCTAAAAATATCGGCTTTATTGACGATGATTGAAGTTCAGACTCGCTGAATTTCGTTAACGGACGAAGCTATACAATCTCTCTATTGACGAAGAATTCCGGAGTCATTTCGAAAATCGGTATTTGATGAATTCTTTTCAGTCTAGATAAAACATGCCTTTGTATGAGGTCAAGACGCAAAACTGCCATTACCTTTAAAGGTCATTGAAAGTATGCATTGAAAGAGCTTCCTTAGAATGACACTTGTAATAACAGTAAATCTAGTAACATTTTGATTAAACATAGAAGTACGTGTACATGGGTTTGTCTATTGCTTAAATTTTTGCCTACATTTGAGTTTTTTGTATTAAGAGACCGTTTTATTAAGAGACCACTTTTGGTCGGTCCCTTGGGTGGTCGCTTAATACAAGTTTGACTGTACATGTATTCCGAATGTTAGGGTTTCGGAAAAGCCAAAGTTCATTTAATATTTCTGTTAAAAAATCGTTAAAATATTTGATCATGAACTACTTACAACTGACAGTTTAAAATGTGGCACCGAAAGGGTTAAAGCATTTTTTATATGAGATGAGCAATATTTGATAACCCTCAACTCATATAAGCGTCTTAAAGCATTATTGTAGCAGGCTTGTAACTTAATACGGATTGACAACGAGTTTTTTACTTATCATATGCCAAAAGATCATATAGAAAACAGTTTTATTTTTATCTTAACATGTCCATCGAAACAGCTGATTGCTGACCAAATAACATCACAGTTTAATCAGAAAGAAAGAAATTTATAAGGAAGACTGATACCGATATGGAAACATTTTTACTCGATTCATCTGACGAGGTTGAACTTATGCTTTTGGAATAAATACAGATACATTTTCTTGTTGGATCTCACTCAGTTTGTTATAGTACAACACACAACTTGGCTTCGCAGCACTGGGTGGCTTATCTGGATTAAATTTGTTTAAAAATGTCAGAAGGCATGTCGTCACGAAAGATAGGACTATTCATGTTAAAAATCAAAATACGAATGCTGATTCTTATACGCAAAGCGTGTAGTATAAAGATACGGCATGCTTATAGTAACTCGGAATGAAGCAAAGTTATGTAATAAATATGGCTGCCTTTAAACATTATAGATATAAAGCTTAAATTATACCTACAAGATACTCAACCAAACAGTCCTAAATATTCTCTTAGGTTGAAATACAACTTAAACGCAAGCTATTTTTGCTGTTTGCATCATACGCTATATAAAGACATACCCACTTTGAAAGCGTCTGACGGAAATAAAAACTATAACAGGATAAAAACAACTGAACTGGTATGAATTATTTTCGGGAATAGAGTAATTGAAATGCTTTTGAAGCATTGTCGGAAATAGATCAATAAAACCATTACAAGAAAAGTATTGGAAGGAGATAATTACTCACGAAAATCATTGTCATGACGCAATATTTTGAACAATCAATCACGAATATCTATTACTGTTGAGACATACGATTGAAGTCATGGAATAATCGGGAAATCATTAATCTCCCTAAAAAGCCATGTTATTTAATCATTTTCTACATAAACGCAGGTATTTGCGCCTATGTAACAGATGGCTATTGAACACATTGTAGGAAATGGAACATTTGCAAATGCTCTATTTTAACTATGATTTAAATACAATTCAAAAATGGCATTTTCAGTTGTCTAGATTTCATATTTTTCATCCGATAATGTCTTACAAAATAAATTAAATTGTCTTACCAGCTTAATGGAGACACTGATTTTGTTTTACAAAAATACAATTCCTTCGTAATTCAAAATCGTTAAACTCTTCACCAATAGAAAATATTGATGTAATAAAATAAAATATTTAAAGTGTTTCGCCTTTCATGATAAATATGTAGATTTTTCCCCAAAGCTCTTAATTGTTGAAAAAAGAATGCATTAAATGAATATTTGAATATTCTAGTTCCCAGTTTAGTGAATGTAGACATATTTGAACCTTTTCTCCACAAAAGCGCATTTTGGCGCTTCTGTTGCAAACGGTCTTTGAAATGACAAATTTAAAACATTTTTTGCGACAAATTTAAGATTAATAAATTGTTAAGAAAAGAATAAATAATAATAATGAAATAAGTTTACGCTTTCCGATGACTATAGTTAGACTTATTTATAAGGCAAAAAGGCAAAAGGCGGCTGATCTGGGCCCGCACTGTTTGCAATGGTGTCATTTGGAGATATTGAAACAAGAGACAACGTATCAGATCTATATCAAAACAAGAAGCCGCCTTCATAATTATAATATACCAATAAATGAATATACAATGTACGTGAGAAACACATAGATCTAAACATTTTTATACACAAGTGCTTTTGTGCAGTTATAAAGTCTCAGAATGTTAAGCAATTTAGCAAACTCTCCTAAGAGCTTTTGCATTAGTGTCATCCTGCATTAAGCGGTCATCTGTCATAATTGCTATCATGTGATGGCAGTTTAATACAGGTTTGACTGCAGATATAAATGGTGCAAGGGTTAACTTTTGTGCTTTAAATAAAGGCCCCAAATTCAGATATATAGATTTCAACTTTAATTGGATTGCCACAGCACTGACATTTGAACTCAAAGTGAACGTTTGTTATGGCAGTCAAAACGTAAATAAAGTGGAAATGAAATTAATGGAGACATACAATGTTTTAATAGCGCAAAATTTCAGATTCATAAATGCCGTTTTAAATCATTGTAAGGTGGGTTTACTTCAAACATATGCATCTGCGAATTCCATCACATATGCGCGGGGTTAAGGTTACCTCCGCTTGAAAAGAAAAACCTTTGGATTATCGTTCTTTCAATAGGAAACAAGAGCATTTTTGAACATTCTAGCAAATGTGGACCCCAATGCCATTCATAAAATGCATATTGGTTCAACTAGACGCCGTTTAGAAAATGACATTCCCCCCGTGTAGCTATGTATTCTAAAAGATAACAAAATAGAACGGCCCAAACAGGGTACTTGCCGTGTTTCAGACCTGATTTATCATCGAATACACCGATTTCAAACCAAACACTGATACACCTCCATCAGAAAATCATAATCTTTCACGTCAGCGCAATGACAAGATCACATCTTGCGGCATATTCACACAATTCTCCGCGATTTTCAAGATTTTCAAAAGTACGGGTTACCCTAGACACAGGTGTTCAAATATTAGAACATCTGACGAAGAGGGGAACGACCTGTGACGTAATTGTCACACGGGTACCCGAAATCCCATCTATCTGACGAGCGCAAAACAGGAACCATGAACCAGGCGGCCCGTTACACTACGTCAGAGGTTCTCATTCTAATTATGTACCAAATATAAAAATGATTTTTTAAGAGAAATGAACATACATTAAGAGAAAAATAAGCATTCAATACTGTTCTGTTTTTTATCGCAGGTAAAAATACACATCTGTTCACATGAGATTCGAACCAATGCGGAGCAAAATGAAATGCATTGCAGTCATTGACACTCACCACTACGTCACCAAACTTGCACATTAATTCATGTTATTTTCTTTATTCATGTAGTAACATAGGTACATAGGCACATTGATATTCATACCACGTGACCTACCAATGCATAAACGAGAGCTTCCGAGCGGAAATCCCGATCATATGTTTGTAAACAAAGAATGATGTGGGGTCCAGTCCCTGAAAGAACTCGATTGTTTAAATTATCGATACGAAACATTCAAGCATGTTTAGATGGCAAGAGTCACGGATTCGACGGTAATATTTTGGATGGTGTTGCATGAATGAAAAGGAATCACGCATTTGTTACGAGTTTTGAGGGAAAATATGACAAGCAGTTATCATAACATCAGCTTCCTTCAGAAATATCTAAGTGCCAGTTTGCAACGTCCTTGTTATGAGATTTCTTACGGCCCCTATCATTCATTTTTGGTTAGATAAATGGCAACCTAGACTTGCGTATCATTTGTAAATACGTTAAGCAAAGACCCTTGATTTTGGTTAAAATTGATAGCATCTTCCTTGCCTATATATTCTTGAATTCAGTCCCAGTTTTCTATTTGTAATTGTTTCATTTAATGGTACGATAGATAAACTGATATATTACCGGTATTAGTGACTATCATATGTTAATTTAGAGCGCACTGATCATTTTCCGGTAACAACGAGCCCGGTGTCAATAGTGTTAACCCGTATCACGCATATCTCGACCAAAGTGATGCCGTCAAACAGCTTGACCCGGATCAGACGCCGATATAATCGGCGTCTGAACCGGATCCAAGCAGTTTGACACTCAGTTAACTGTTTCACGAACTTACAAACGAATCGAAAAAGGTTAAATGATCAAGCAGACGAGAATTCAGCGGACTTTGTTTTAGCGGCAGGATAAACGGTATGATATGTTATGTAGAGAAATTGTCCTTGATTTTAAACTACCTTTTAGATAATGTCTTGTGTCATTCTGATATTTGCTTAACCACTTATCTCATAAGCTCTTTTAGACTTAACAACAAGGAAATGATCTGATGAAAATAATGAATACATTGGTAAATTGAAAATGCAATTTATTTGTTTTGAAGACATTGTAGGAATTGGAGCATTTGCTTTCTACCACGAACGATTAATTTCCCATATTGCTTTCAATAGTCATCTGATACAGAGGCATCGAAAACGAAATTAAATGGGGTAGAGGAGTATTACCGTTTGACCATCCGGTCTCATAATATACAGCGAATGGTAAATGAACAAGTTGGCTTCATTTTGAAATGAAGCCAGGTAAGGCCGATTCACTGCCCGTTGAACTTGTGCTGAAAAGTGTCACACATCTAATAAAATATGCATTTTTTGTTGAAACGTGTACCTGATTTAACATATCTAGAAATGTGTAAATTTCAATATGCATATTCAAAACAAGGAACCAATAGCAATATACATGAATTGTAAGCATGCATATATCTAGAAGTCAATATGTCTTCACATAACCACAAGTAGCATTAATAAAAGCTCATTTCATCTTTGCATTTTGATAATCTGCGACGTTTTGGTATATACTGTTGAGCAGATATAAATAAAGGCATCAAAGAAGCGACACACTAGTAATCTGTTTTTATAGCAATTGTGAAATCCGTCAAAGCAAACAATAATGAATCGATATATTTCAAATAAAATTACTAATGCTTTACCTTTACAAGACAATGCAAAATGTCTCAATCTTGAGACGTCAAAAGCGTCAAGTCAAACCACTACACTAAAAAAACACCTTTTTATTCGAAAAATGGCTATAATCCAAAACAAATGTGTGGTTCTTACATAACAGTGTGTTTCATGGTACGTGTAAATAGCCTGATCCAATATAGTTTTTAAATATAAACCCATATTGACGTGTTAAAAGCCAGGAAATAAGCTTTGCGCATGCTCACTACTTCTTCGGTAGACTGTATCCACTGTTTTACTACTCAATACTCACCACTGAACTCTAGCCGTGTAGATCAAAGATGGATGCGCCCACGTTTGAAAGTAAACACTGTTGTAAGGCCCTGAGGGGCCTTACAATAAGTTATCTCGAGAATGCGCAACAAGACTCTGACAAGGTCACATATCTGCCATTTTGAGTTTGAACAACCAAAATAATATAACGAATACTTGTTTATTTCAGTTGCGATATAAGCAAGCCAATATTGAGCGAATATCGCCTAGAAATCACATTTTCTTGTCGTCACATCCGCACATAGGATTGTCAACTTGAACGCTTGTTTTATACGCATGGCTGACTTATTCAACCGAAACAGATTCCCAGAGACACAACGGGAAACGACCTTATTTCTCACTACTGTTACAAGCATATGTAACTTTTATTTACCCTTATCACGCCGATCGCGACCATAGTGATATCGTCAAGGAGTTTTGACCCGGTTCAGACGCCGAGTAATTCGTCGTTTGATCCAGATCCGAGCTAGTTGACACTAGGGCAACATTTTCACCACATTTCAAGAGGTTAAATCGCACAAGGTTAAATCAAAGTGCTGAAAAGCACTGTAGGCCTGAGGCTTAATTGGATAGTTTTAGTGCATGGCTTTAGTACATGATGTACTATACATTTTCGTGCATACATATAAACTACAAATACCCTATTGATCTGATAAACTCGAGGCTTGTCAAGTCTCTGCAGAAATTTCCGATCACGGTCGGGTTAGATACCCCCAAAACCGGTTTAAACCCCCCGTGGCGTGTTTGCCGCTGACCGTTCTAAGGCGGTACTCCTATCTTCACCCTAGATTTATGTTTGTTTGTGTCCATGTGTGTCTTCTATATGTAGCGTATGTTTGGGCTTGCGTGTATGTATGTATGTGTGATAGTGTTTAACTGTTATTAGTAGCACGTGATGTGCTACATAGGTGATCACAGATTAGGTTTAGTTACTTTTGTAGCACATTTACCGTAATATGTAGCACATTAACCTGTGCTACAAACTAAGTCATTAGGGTAGCTTTTAACACACCGGATCGTGTGTGTGTGTGTGTGTGTGTGTGTGTGTGTGTGTGTGTGTGAGAAAGTACTTGTGTCTGTGCTGTTCGGGTGACTGTTTGATTTTGTATGTGGAATGTCCTGCAATACCTTCTTATCTACTTTTAGAATTGATAACATATATGAATTCACATTTGGTGGACATCTTTTCTCCAATTTGAATGCAAAATTGAGATCAAGTGGTACTCTGGTCACGTAATATTTACGATAAAGATTTCTTACATACTAGGCTTAATCCTGATCTGCTCTGTCTGGGAATGGGAAAACTGTTACTCTTATAGTACTGCCACACTGAAACGTCAGAAAATAGGAATTGAAATCTGCCGTAGACGATACGTTTAGAAGAAAACCATATTTCTCTGTGTGTCTATAATTAATTCAGAAATTTGCGTCTGATATCGAATTCAACAAAATGCCATGTGAGCACCTTTTATAGTTTCTCAAACCAGTCCTTTAAAGCGATAGTATCGAACGAAAAAAGAACACGGCGACGGTAAAATCAATTAATTGATCATTAAATCAAACTTGCACCGAAGAACGATTTGAATTGTTCAATTCCAGCACACTCTCAGAATCAAGAACATTTAATAATTATCTATCTCAACACGATGTTAAACCTTTACTCGCTGTTTAACTTGTTGCCCCTTCGGAATTCCCGTCCGTTTAATTTTAAACTTGTTTCCGGTTTACGTCAACTTAGGTGAATCTATCGCCCGAGTGTCAAAATGCTTTGCTCCAGATATGACGCCGAGTGACTCGGCATCTGATCTTGATCGAAACCGTTTGCCAATACAATCAAAACCGTCAGTAGTAGCGGGCTAAGAGTTCATTCACTTCGGAAAAGTATACCAATGTTGTTTTTCAGTAAGATAAATTATTCATTTTCTAAAGGTGTTTGGTAATCCTTTTATAAATGAACGTGTTTTCATTTACCTGAAATATTCAGACAGATATGTAAGGTTAATAGTTAAAACTAAGAACAGGCCATCTCTGACGAACTAAATTAGCCTCGATCTTCGACAGTATGTAGGCTATAAATAATGTGTATTTCAATGAAAGACATGTACATATGTAGTTGAGTGTCATTTGCTGTAAACGAACGAAAATAGGAAACAGCAGTACTTTGCGGTTCTGTTACGGAATCGGGTAACAGTAATTAATAGCGCTGTATGTACCTGCCAGACTACAAAAAAATTATAACGTTCTTTGTCTTGCATGACAATTAATGTTCTTTTGCTAACATATTTTATCAAGATGAGACGTCGAAATCATTAGAAATCGGCATCGTTTTGTAAAAAATAGCATTGTACAATAAGAAGATGAAGTACTTGCTAAAGACGAAAATTGACCCCTTTGTACTAAGTCAAAGTTTTTTTTTTAATTATTTATGTTTTTTATTTCGTTAAAATATTTGATCCAAACTCAGTTATAACCGTCAAGTTTAAATTTGGCGGTGAAAGGATTAATACAGGTTTCACTGTAGATTCTCTCCTAAGAGGTACGATACTTCGCAAACATTTTGTATTCGAAGACACCTGGAAACGAGCGTTACCATCGACCGTGCCACAATATAGCCCGAGCAGCACCCAATCAACGTGTAGTGCAGCCAAAGCAATCGTCTGCCTGATCTCCCGTGAGATTTATTTGAAACAATCATCCAACCTGTTATGTTTTCGACAAATTAATGAGCCGGTAAACGGTTGATGGGAAATGCTTCAGACATTTAATGTCTCGGTGTGTGACCCTGGCCCATTTTGTTTGTTAAGTAAAACAACTTTGTCTTGTTGCTAAAATTACCATACGTTAATCATTCGTCTGCTGGTTATTGAACCTTGTCATGTCTGTTTCGTTTTTGTGAACTATTGCCATTGCCTTGCTGTCGAGCACCCTTTTTTCAATCAGACGCTAGTATATATATATTTGCACGTGTCAAAACAGTCATGAAGGATAACGCAGTTGGGAGCTCTAGGATAGCACGATATCATTATTGTCTTCACTGGTCGCCGTGAACTTGAGAAAAGCCTAAAGTCCAGATCAGATGTCGAGTGGCGCAACCCTGGTTAAAGCATTTTGAATTGTAGGGTGTGATATGAAACTTATAGCAGATCCGGTTCATAGCAATCTGTTAAGATGTAAAGCGAAATATTATCATTGCAACACATAAAACATGTGGTTCGCTGTCACATGCAAGATCGTTGTTTATCAATCTCAACACAATCTTAATCTACTGAAAAAGGTCGATGTAAGGAGATGAATTAAATAAACATTAGAAGAGCGAAGTCCTAACCAACATTTAGCGACTATAAAATGGTTTAACCCACTACTCCATATGCTATTTAAGATTCATCTACTATGAAAGTAGATGATGAATGTGATGGGTATCTAGAAAAAAGGAAAACAATAATTTGAAATGGTTTTGAAATCATTGTGTAAAATGGAGTTTTTGTTCAATTGAGCACATATTCCATCTTATTCAATGGTTTCAAAAGGAATATACTTTTAATTCGTTATCTATGAAGTGAACGAAGTTAAGACATTATTTAGTCAAAATTCAGGATATGTAGTCATTACGTGTCATACACAGCTTCGTCTAGAAAAGGCTCCGATTTTCTTGGCGTCTGATCGGGATCCAAACTTCTCTGTATTTTCATCATCTATGCGCCCGCAACATGAAGAAAGGTTATTCAATAGATCGAGCATTAACCTAATGGCATCGAACCTTGATTGAGTTAGTATGGTTTCAAAATGTTTCTATATAGAATGCAACAACAGATAAATCTAATATCAACAAAACACGTTTCCATAAATGTTCATGCCATTTCGTTTTCAGAAATGATGATGATAATGCTTGTTTTCGCTGATGTAACAAGCAGGTGTCCCTTTTGAGTATTGACATGAACAAATATGTCTCCAGCAAGCCAAACCACATGTACATGTATGCCGTCTCAGAGATTCGTATCAGGTCTTAAATAAATCAACAACATCTCAGAGCCAACTCTTAAGAATGATGTCTTACCCTTTTTGTTTGGCAACCTGATTCTACTGTGCGCCAAACAAAAGGAAAAATGATGTTTATTGGGTTTCGAATCTGATTTTTTTTTTTTTTGAGGGGGGGGATTTTAACTCAGAGCTGACAAATGTGCTCAAAAAGGCCATCCTCAGCTGAATAGCAAGGAGTATAATTCAAGAGCTTTATCGGCCACATCAGTCAGAAAATATCAGGCAAGATCAGAGTTATATACCGCATCAATGTCAATGTATGAGGGGGAAGCAGAATAATTCCTGCCGTTTAAAAGATTGGCCTCAAGGGGTACCTCCTCAAGATGTTAATACATTGCTTTGAAAAATATATTGGCAGACAAACCTTGAACAACTGTTAAAATACAATTGTCATAAAATTAACAAGGGAATTGATCAATTGAAGAGGAAGTTCGCCGCTTAATGACACTGACATATCCTGGTGAAGAGTTGGACGTCGAAAATCAACTGAAGCATTTGAAAGTATACAAGAAAATCAAATTAACATTTCAAATGTTGAATCAAAGTTCAGTCACTCTAAATAAAAAATTAGATCGTGTGACAATTTGAATCATTAAACCAAAGCCGCTCTTGGAAGAAAGGTAAAATAAAAGATCATAAGAGTGAGTTGGCAAGATAAACATATTGTGTTAGGTCAATTGTTAAACAATGTTTTCCAATGTGTATAATTTGCTCTTGACACCTCATTCCTGATGGATTCCCTCACCACGAGGGTTTGCTATTCTCCAGAATGAATATCATTTTAAAATATTTATTGTACTTTTTGGGCATGTCGATGCTGCAATGCGTTAACCAAAGCGATATACCTCGGGTTTTTCCCATCTATAAAGTTTGACCTTATTCCATGGGAACTCTTATCAAAGCCAATATAATGGGAACCGAACCAAAATCGAATCGAAGGCTAATCGAATCGATGTTATGTATTTAGCGAGATATAACGTCCAACCGGTTCAAACTTTTCAAAAACCACATGATTCCATTTATAAGGCGCAGCCTGCGGTTACTGAGAGTTTTGAGTCAGTTTGTAAGCAATAATAATATTTTCGCAACCAAACCTGAGTAAATCTGAGCGAAACAAGTAAAATCATCAATTTAATTAGTTTCGGTTATGCATATCTAACCAGTAATATCAACGACTGTGTATATCGAAGAAAATAACATTTGCACTGCAACATATTGTTAACAAACCCATACGCACGTTCAGGTGCCGTATTCATAAAGCTCCTAAGGAAAATCTCACACTTAAGTGAAAATTTCAAATGCAGATTTGTCTATTTTTACCCAAACTACTTCAATGAAACTTTTTATGCTTGTGTAAAACATAGTTTTTCACAAGCATGCAAAGTTTCATTGAAGTATAATTGAAAATAAATTGGAAATCTGCGTTTGAAGTTTTCACTTAAGTTTGAGATTTTCCTTAGGAGCTTTGTGAATACGGATCCAGATCATCAAATGCGATGGTTTGGCTTATCAAAAATGACAGCATCAGATGAAAAGTAAGAGTCTCTAGAAGAAGGAAACGCCAAGTCTAAATGATTTGAAAAAAATGTAGAAAATAAAGCCTTTCGAGCCTTAAGCTCTTTCTCCGACTTTATTCAAACGAATATAAACAATTTTCATGTACATTGATATTCTAACTTATTCTCAGATATCTTAAATGTGTATCAGTCTATAGAATAGCTAATGGTGTATGAGTTCGTTCAAGACACACATAATATGTTAACAATTCATTAACAACAACTCTGTTTTTGTTGGAACAGCTTATCGATCTTGATCTAGTTCTACAATTTCGAGATAAATAGAGATGAAAAAAGAGAAAAACTAGTAGTTGTTTTACGTCTAAATCAAAACGACCAACCTACATGCAACAATGATAGTTTAGATGCCTGACTGCAATTATTAGAAGAGATGTCTCAGAGAATTGAAAAACAACCAGGCACGAAGAGTGAACCCTTTAAGAGGAAGGTCAAATCATCCGTACATTAGTTCATCAGCAACAGGGCAAACCAGAAGTTCTTTGTTCTGGGGCCGTATTCACAAAGCGCCTTAGTAAAATCTTAAACTAAAGTGAAAATTTCAAATGCAGATTTCCAATTTA
>JAULCE010101208.1:0-12588 GCA_032359355.1 Macoma nasuta | reverse complement strand
GACGATATTTAAAAATGAAGCAGACGACATTTTCAGCAGACGACAATTTTCGCAGCAGGCGAAGGGTTAAATTATAACCTATTCACTGTCTAATAAGTGCCATGTGCACACAGCTTGGATCTGGATCGTTATCATTATGTCCCCGATCCTTGAGTTGGCGAAGTTTGATATGTGTTATAGATCTGTCTTCATGAATAAACGTCGTCTTTCATTTATTTTGATTGGAATACATTACTTTTCTGCAGCTGTAAAACGAACTGTCTTATAAAATTTTGTAGGTCAACCAGCCAGACCCCTATATGGGTCCAAGGCTGGGAAAAGGGCCCTAACGGCACTGTAAACTGTGTAGACCCTGATCCGCCGTTAAAAGAGAGTAAAAAAATGTCATAAACAAGTTGCAAACAACGCATACCTTAATCGGAAGTCTCTACGTCTGACGTGGGTCTACAAAGTTTACAATGTTGTAAGGGCCCTTTTCCCCTCTGGTTTAGCTGTGCTTCATTATGGCGTTCTAGCCGGTTAAAAACTCTCAGAAACCATGTGATGCGATTAATAAGCCGCGTGATGTTATTCCAACAGCATCAAGCGGTTTTGAGGGTTATGAAACCAATTCGAAGGCCATACAAAACAGTTATACCAATTCCATTTGGTTACAATCCCGTTTTCGATTGTATAAGTTTTCCGTTTAAACCCATGTATGCAAAGCGTCTTCTTAAAGGGACGATTGCAAACAGATAAGACCCAGATCAGAGGTCCAACATTGAAAAATAAGTTTTATTTTTCAAATATCAGATCTCTAATCCTGGATAAGTCTAACAAAAATTTGTGGAGGAAATGGTTAAGCTTTTTTCGGGGAAAAGTAGCGTTATAATCCACTGTTTATCAGACCCAGGGACCTATTAAATGTTGGCTTAGCTTATGGCTATGTTCGCAGTCTCATACATGTATATACAGTGTGAATAATCATATTCTTTACCATTTTACGTCTTAAACACTGAGCACTGCTAACTTATACAACTAGATTGGAGCCTAATCAGACGCCGATATACTCTGCGTTTAATCTGGCTCCGACCTGCTTGACAGTAATAGCGATTAAATATTCCAAAACGATATGAGCATTGTCGTTTTGTTCTATATTATTCGCGTTAGTAAGCGCTTAAGCGGAAATGAATAGCGTTTCTCTCACTGTGTAGATAAGACATGGCATTAAGACGACCGTATGACTTTTGAACGAGCAGACTGATGTCCATCACCTATTGTCAAGGACTTGACTTTAAACTAAGTACATTAAGGTGAAAGCCAAGTTTGTAACCTTATTTCTTACCAGATAGCATAGCTTGTACAAATAGTGTAAACCCTGATTAGACCTTCGTGTTCCTTCATGGGTGTACGCTATATGCTTCCCGTTTGCTTGCTTATTACGTACACATTTTCATGTAAGTGAATGGGTGTAATAACCGTTATTCCGCATGGTGGTCGTAGACTTCGAGTGATTACGGTATATAAAGAGTAGATATGTGTATGCTTAGAAGTCGAGTAACATGGTTTCTCATCACGATCCAAACTGTTGAAAAGCCTCTGGATAAATGGATACAATAAAGCACAAAAAAGCACGTTTAAAAATTCTATAGACGACAAGTTTACCTGATGAAAATAATTTTCCAGAATGCTAAAGTATACACCAGTAAAATGAGTCAGGAAGTATCATCAAGTGACTCAATGTCTCACCTGACCCAGCTTTCACTTAACTTCTGAAGCTCAGATCGTGATCAATCTCAAATTTTCAACTTAAGATAGTGTCCTTCGTTTCATTTAAGTCCAACTCATGTTTTAATCAAAACTAAAATTTGAACAAAGGTGTTTTTTGTGGTACGAGTCGAAGTTAGGATAATTCAAACTCATTACAAAACCCCCATCACCCCCGATTTCGACATAACTCTTAAACACAACACCCTATAAATCTCCTGAACCCGCCACCTGACCTTAAACACACCTCTAAAGACCTCGTGAACCCTCCCCTGGACCTTAAACACATCCTATAGTACTCCTGAACCCGCCATTCGACCTGAAACACACCACTATAGAACTTTCGAACCCTCGTGAAAGTTGCAATAGTAAAATAGTAATACACAAAATAACATACAACAAATAAATGATTTTATCATAGCGATAAACGTTAAGAAAATGTTCAGTCATTTATCTCGGTAGAGTTTTACAAAGCGGTAGTTCTTTTATGCATGCAATACAAACTTTAGCAGATAACGGTTTAACAGTTATGGGATTTTTGTTTGCAGTTACAAAGGATATGATATGAATTTTCCGGTACAACTTCTGTTGATATAGTTTGATTAGTTTGTTTCGTTCGATACTGTGTTATGTTTGTGATGTATGGGGTTTTCAACAGCTTAAACTGTTGAAAGAGTCCATAGAAAACTATTGCTATGCGTTACAGTGATAACTGCAATTCACCAGTGTATTGATATATAACACGATATGCGAGAATTGTTAATTATTTTGTTAAATTACATACAACTAACCAAAGTAATCGTAAATTATCAGTAAATTGAATAATATGCTTTCGGATGCAGCAAATTTAGCAGGATGTGTTGGGTAAGCAATGTACGAGACTTAATGCAAGAAACTGGAGTGTGGATGTTCCCAAACTCTATTAATATTAACCTTGTTCTACCTATTTTTTTAAAAAAACAGACTTTTATACATTTATATAAAGTCATGGAGAAATGATAAAGATCAAAGGAGATATCCATTGTAAACTGTTTTAAAAAGAACTGAAATTGCATATGCTTAATCATATTCGACCTAGTGTTAAAAACTGTGAAAGTTGACTCAGTACTGTAAAGATGCCTTTAAACTTAGAATTGGCACTATGAATTCAAACAAATAATAAAAAACCTACGGTCTGCCTGTAATATGAAATATATGATATTTAAAGTAATCACTCTCGCACTTCTACACATGTGCAAGTGTTTAATCATGTTTATATTATGCATAAAGATGAACTGTCATTTTCAAGATATATGGAAATATAAAAACGTTCTGTTCAGTTTAGATGTAATGCAAATAAAATACAAAGCTACATTTAGACTTTAGACATGTTAATGAGCTTTCACTTATCTTTAATTATCTATAATATATATTCATAAATTGTGTGCACATAGTTTGACGAAGTACTTTATAAGTTTACTTATGAGGGTAGAAAAACTTCTATAACCCTTTAATCGCCTATGTAACTGATTACTATTGAGATCATTTTAGGAAATGAAACATAAATGTCTACAATGATTTCAAAATAATTTAAAAATTGTTTTTCCTTTGCCTAGATCGTCATATTTTTTTATCAGATTCTTTTTTTGGGGATATGTTAAAATATATCTAGAGGAGGAAAGGGTAAACAGTTATGTATCAACACCCTGAAATCTGCTCCGCAATCTGTTTAGTAATACGAGAATTATGTGTGTTGTCATTATCTTAACACGGCAAATTTGGGCGTAATGTATTTCCACAGTAGTGGATAGGTTTCTATGTCATGCATACATATGATGACCATAAAGTCTGCCTACTCAATACTTGACATTGTTTATATTTGTTGCAAAAGTTTAATTGACCTCTTAAGACCTGAGAAAGATATGTACCTTAAAGAAATCAATATATTTTAGTAAACCTTCTCATCACTACATATGTATCGTTTGTGTATTCCGAATTCCAGTTGTTTTAGTGGTTTGTTAATTAACTTTTGTCATTAAGTAATTTCTTGATTTATAGAGTGACAAATGAAAATCCAGTCACTGCCTTTGCTTGAAGCCCCTTTCTGGCATCCCTTTCAGTGCTTTGATGTAATAAGTAAAGCAGACACAAGTTTTGAAAGACAACCATGTATAACCACGAGATAACGGCAATTTGTAGAGATAAGAGATTTTGTCACATTTTGAGGCGAACAATAAGGATGGATACGTTGATATTTCTGTTTTGTGTGGCTATTATCTTCACGGTTGATGCTGTGTCGACTTCAGAAGGACAGTTAACAGCAAAAGCTACTTCGACCATTGACGATGACCGTTACATGATGCTTCTCAGTCGTGTAGAAAATCTCGAAACCCGAGACAGGGAGCAACAAGCAGAAATCCATGTGCTACGTTCTGAGCTCAAAGTGGAGAAACAAAGAACGCAAAGACTCGAAGCCAAAGTATCCTGGCTCCTGCTGAACATTGGTAAAGACAGAAATGATAACGTGAAGACCGATGACGCTGAAAGACCGTCAAAACCGGAAACCAAAATATTCACTCGCCACACTCGCTCTAAAATGCTTGCAGGTACGTTATCTGAATTTATTACCACGCTATTTGCTTATTCTGAAAATAGCACGGTTATGGTAAATTGGAAAGTATGTGCCCGTTGATGTGAATGTCTTCATTTTAGCAAACACATTTCATATAATTCTAAATGTTAGCCATTTCTCTGAAATCATACACATCAAAGGTGTCATACAGTTTGCTACAAATGTTTTTTGCACAAATTGTTGCAGTTTTCTCTTTGCAATTTATCGTGCTCAGTGAGTTTTTAAAACGTAGGCAAACGCAAAAGTATGTGTCCAGATCGGAAACCTGATATGTCCAGTAAGTGTCTCTTTTAGCAACACAAGCTATCATAGCTCGAATACAAATGTTGGTTTTGAGTAAATTATCCATTTTATTTTACTTCACCATGTTAGTTTACTTTGAAAACAATATGCAAACCAATTCAGATAACTAGTATGACACGCCTGATCTGTGTCATAAACATATGATGGACAAATGCATACGGACTTTATGTATCTTGTCAAAGCGAAAATCAATCTGCAGAAGACGGTACATTGGTGTTAATATGGGCCACATAATTGAGCCAATGTTAGTTCAAACAAGTCAAACAAATGACGATACTGGGAGCTCACAATTATACTATGCAAATCAGCAGTACACACCCTCACTATAAGACAACAGTTAACTAACTAAATAACAATGCATAAAAACGAAATTGATTCCGTCCCAATTGTAAGGATAACGGGCTCGAGCTCGGTCAGACCAATTCAAGTTTTTTTAAGTTTGGACTTTGATAGTTATATCAATTTAAAGAAAATAATAAAAATAAAAGTAAAACATGTAGTTTGCCCGATTTCGACATCACGATTTTCGATATTTAATACGTTACATTTTTTGACCACTTTATTAAGAAACTTTTGGACGGCTTATAACTACTTTGTTTTAAGAGAAAAATGGGTCCAAGTTATGCATATACCTGCACCGTATGAGGTTACAGAATAAAAGAACCATGAATAGCAATACCTTAACTCGATATTAGCGTTTAGTACAGCTTATTACGAAGGTGTTTATTGTAAGGACAATTAAATATATTATTTCACTCAACATTCTTTTTCAAACTAGGTCTATCTCGCAACGCTATTTTTGACGACACTTATATTGCGAGTATATCATACCACTGAAACATTCACTCAAAATATTATGTATTCAAATAAAATGTCAATAGTAAGCAGAGACTAGATTTGAAAAAAATATGCGAGAAGCTTACAAAATACTGGAAAATAATACTATTCAGTCCGGTGTGCGTGCCTGCAATACATACCTAAAAACAAATTCTTCTAAGGACTACATTTTAAACATATTTTGAGGGAAAATCTGAGGTCTCCTTGAAACAGTTTATAAATTGTAGAAGTTCGATTTAAGGAAGAAACATTTGATATAGCTGATATGAAACGACCAGAGTGCCCCTCTGGTCTACTTAGATAACGAGTAAGTCTATTTCTAAATATCACCTGAAAAATGACATGGTACTATGCATATATGTCCCTATAATTAATTGAAGTTTTCTGCAGTCTACTTGGTTAATCCTTTGAATATCGCACAGACGCACACAGAATGAAATGATATTATCGTTGTTTGCCATTTTAGGTAGTGTCTGAGTGAAAGTTATATAGAAGTTATGAACTTTGTTTGACTGTTATATATATATCATTAGCATGTGAACTCCATACATAGCTCACGTCATTAAATAGCTCTAGGTATAATATCTGACTGGTATATTTTACAGAAAAAGTGTCAGCGAGTTAAGGGCATTACTGAGCCCGTTATTACCAATATTTAACCCTTTCGCAGCCGTAGTGTTGCCTAAATGCACCGTTAAAAGTAGTACAGTACTAGATTAGACGCTGATTTAAAAGACGGCATCTAATATGGGCCTCAGTATTTTGCAACAAGTTTTATTGTCGTTTAAACAGTTTCGGAATAGACAGCGTCAATTTAATCGTCTCTGTGATTTATTTTGTTAAAATATTATATCTTAAACTAGTCATAACCGACAATTTGATTTAGTGCCAAAAGTGATCATAGCGTTCCTCTAAGTTTTATACTTCCTTTATGAAAAGTCTCATGCATATTTTTGAGTTTATTGGCTGTCATACCTAAATGAGTATATCTTCAAAAACCATATCGTCACCAAGTTTCCATAATTTAGAGCACTTACCATTGTGTCACTTCATAGATTCCTAATAAGCAACGTCAGTACATCTGTTTGGGTTGTAATCGAATTTCTATTTCCTTGCATAGTTGTTACATAAAATTAACGTATTGTAAGGACTTCCATAGAAAGTCAAATCATATTATTTGCAACTGTTGGGTTTCTCAATAATATGCTATACCAGCAGAACACAAACTAAGCGTCAGGTATTGTATAAGACTATTTATATAACACGATTCAGGATAGGAGAGGCTTTCTCTTTACTTGAGAAACACTGAAACAGTCGAAGACATGACATTCAACGCATACACAACATTGCATAAAACTGTACAAACTTGCTATAGTTATAAGATATTTACTATCAGTACCAATTTCACGCAGTTTGAAAAAAGCGTTGTTCCGCACTCTGTTAAAGGTCTGTCGATTATCAAACAATGCTATGAAAGCTTTACTATTGAATTCCCAATTAATATTTATGGCTTCTGCAATGAGAATGATAATAATTCATCCTAAGTTTCACTTAAACTGCCTTGCTAAGGACTTAGATAGTTCAGGGTTTTGTTCTCAAAACGGAGAAAGGTATACTTTCTAAAAGTTAAAGGATACATTGCTCTATAGTCCAGCTGCTTATCTTAACGTTTCCTTCTTTTTTGTCCAGTGTTATAATGACGCCAATATTCATATTTTGAGGGACATAGCCAATATTTTATATTGCCGAAAATATTCTCTATGAATATATTTATAATAAACGTTATCAAAAGCGCACATTTTACCCCTTTAACATTATTTTAAACAATCGCAAATGTATCAAGACTAATTTTAGCTGGTCGCACATTTAGATCACTTTCTTAATATTGTCTTTCAGGTGAACACAATTCAAGAATACGACGCCAGGAAGCGGTGCCCGTCATAGCCTTTCATGCAACACTGACAAATCACCAGCAGCATACTGGAGTACACCAGAGCATTACCTTCGACAACGTCATAACCAACATCGGCGCAGCGTATAACCCTCATTTAGGCTCTTTTATTGCACCAGTGCCTGGTGTGTACGTTTTCTCAACTACAATTCTGGACACTGGCAATACCGACTTACACTGTATAATTGCAAGGAATGGAGTATCCGTCGCGAATCTTTACATGAGAGATGACAAAGCTACTTACGATAGTGACAGTGCTATGGTCGTCTTACATCTCAACAAGGGCGATGATGTAGAGGTACAGGGTAATGATCCGGACAGGATGATCCATGGAGGACACTACAGCATGTTTTCAGGATTTCTTTTGCATGAAGACCAGCCAACTGAAAGTATTGTTGGATAATAACGTGTCTTTTTTTCTAAATTAAAATAAAACGTTCAAACGAATCGTTATTCAAATTGTTAATAATTCCAACTCGTACACACAACAACTAACCACTGCACTCATCTTTTTTAACTATTTGGCATTTTACAGTATTGATCAAATTGATGTATCTCTGTCGTTTCAGATAAGTTAAAACATTGCGTACGCGCCGGAACCTCATAAAATCCGCCTACTGCGCTTTATAAACCGTGCCATACGCTTTATAAGCGCATCATGGTGTTTTTGTTGTTATTTCTTTTTACAATCGCTCCAAAATTGTTATACCGAGTCGATTCGGTTCACAGCGGTTCTGTTTTGTTTTCCGACGATTCTGTTTCGTTTCAGTTAAGTTTAATCAGTTTTCGTACTGTACGACTATTTCAATTCATCATTGTGTTATCAGTGTGACCCAGCTTTTTCGATGCTATCAATGGTGCTTTTATTGTCTACGTAGCCATATACAAGACTATAAAATACACACAAAGTATATTTATAAGCTGATGTGTCTTGTCTGCAATTTCGCTTTTTACATTCAGTCCCATGCGAAATACTGATAATGTCAATCATAATGTGAATATGAATATATATAATGGCAAAACACTTTAATTTGATTTCTTCCTAATATGCATGCACGGGGTATAAGTGTATAAACAAGTTTGAACCACCTCATTTACACATACGTGTACTATGACTGGCGTTTAAGGAAAGTGATGCAGAAATTTCGGTCGACAGATAGCCCTCCTCTTTATGAGTAGCAAGGACGCATCATGGTTCTGTGTTTTAGGAAAACACTAAATTGACTCTATTAAAATCAAAACAAAAGTAAATGTGTGTGTTGTTCTGAGACCAAATAAATTCATAGTGTAAAACTGAGTAGAATTGAAATATTCTTATTCTTCTTCTTCTTCTTCTTCTTCTTCTTCTACTTCTTCTTCTTCTTAATGCCTCAAGATACCGCATCGCAATTTAAGCATACAGTAATATGTTTTGCATTCTTTCGACCCCCATAACCTGTATCACTATCTTATCCCTCGTCTTGTGATAAAATATTAATATATGTGTAAGACTTTCGATATGATAACCAGGGCATACATCGAACCTCGTTATCTCGATTTCGGTTAAGTCTTATCCATGCTTAAATATAAACAAAATTCCGAACTAAAAGCATACTAGTTTGCCTTGTGGATACGTGTCAAAAATGAGAGCCTGCATTAATTTGTATGACTTACACGAAACACGAATTTACTTAGAACAGAACTTCGGGTATTTCGAACTTATATAAATAGTTTCGCATAATTCGACATAACGGGTTTCGACTGTACATTTATTAATATAATGGTTCTTTTTACGTCCACGTTTTCCATTTTATGCCGTCATCTAGATATCTACGGTCACAACAGTACTTCACCACTGATATTATATTTCGTTGTTATTTTCTAAGATACCCCTCAATCTATTTACGGAGCATTTTCTTTAATACAAATAAAAGTTACATGACTATATCCGAATCCGTACTACCCGCCTCTGACGGGTAATATGGTCTCGTACAACCCGGCAAGGTGACCAATTAAATTCCAAGAATCGTCTCTGATTAATTATTTAAATCTGTACTAAGCTTCACTATGTTGCTGATCTGAAGAATCTAACAGGAGTGTCAATGGTGTGTTCGCTGTGGCTGTTCAGAAACATCAATGCTGCAAAATCAAGAAGTGTATTTCGTATTGGTACGTTACTTTATTTCTGGCGAAGCTGTTACATGCGTAAATGGGCGTATGCATATAACTTATTCTAGAAATGTGCTAGTCCACCCTTATCGTAAAACACTACAACTCGGCGTTTATACAAAATAGGCGATAGTAGCGACCGTGTTCAGCTGCTAAGTCTCATGACCAGGGTTGATACTGTATTGAGTGTTCGATAACTAATTGCATTAATGACGTGAAATAACCTAAAGCCTAATCAGACGACATGAGAAAACATGGTCGCTGGACAGGAGCTTCACCATTCGTAGTATCATAAATTGTAGTTTCTTCGACTTGTATCTATCTTCGTCATTTCAAGAGAATAGGTTAAACACAGTCGTTCTTGAAAATTTTCAAACGTGTGTTCAATGGAGATAAAAATGTAAGCTTGACTATGTTAAAGCGATAATTTTAGTTAATACTATCATACGGCCTGAAAAGATGGCTTAACTACAATTACAATGAAGTTTCAAGGGTCTTTATAAGTATAATCTCGTTAGCACCAAATTTCATGTTCAATTAAGATTGTAAGAAAGGGATATGTGATCAAACAAGCAGCAAAAACTTATCCGACTTCACAGAAAAGAAAATTAAAAAACACTCCGTTTATGACACACAAAATCGTAGAACACCTTTACTTAATATAGTTCGTGCTGTCAATATTCGAGATTTATTTGTCCAAATCTCATGAAAATAATCCTCTTTTCCATGTGAGGTTTCCACTGTTAACATTAACCTTTTACCATATGTGCTATTTAAGACTCATCCGCAAGAATAGAATGTTATTTAGATAAAGGGAATCTGTAATTTCTTAAAGGTTTTAAAAAAAAGTGTAAGAAATGGAGCATTCATTTTTTACGAGCAAATGCTCCATTTCCCAAGTTGTTAAAAAATTGACTTTGGACAAATTTAAAGTCAATGTCACGCAGCCACATCCACAACAAGTGGGGAAAGCGTCCATACTCCACTACTATTAATACTCGCATCACGCTACCTTCTTCTGTTTTTGCATGTATCACAAAAATGACAGACACTCATTTGATATATTGTTTCACTGAAACTGAACCTCGTTATCTCAGATTCGTTTAAGTCGAATACAAACTTTAATCGAAACTAAAATCTGAACCAAAACCGCATGTTTTAGCTTACTGTGTCGAATATGATTGGACTATTTTTCATTAAATTCGGATAATCCGACTTATTCCGCGCCTGATCTTGTTCCAAGCTGTTTGACATTCCCGGGAAAGGTTCACCAATGTTTAAGCAAATCGGACGATATTTTAAATAGATATAGACCACATTTTGAGCATACGAATTTCTTTGCAGACGGATATCCCTTTCCTCCAAAACAGGTGCCTTATAACGCCTCTGTAAATGATTGCTGATGAAATCATTATAGGAAATGGAACATTTGCTCTTAACGATGATTTCAATAGAATTCAATCTTTTGCCTTGATTTTTAAATTTTTCATCAGATTTTTCCTTGGGGATTAGACTGAAAATAGCTTGTGGAGGAAAGGTTAAAAGTTGTTTTTTTCTAAACCTTGTCCGATTTGCTTCAAAGTTGGTGAAACGTTTGTCAGGATGTCAGTTACTACTCGGCGTCTGATCAAGCTGTTTGAAAAAAGTAACCATCGCGACCAAAAGTCGCGCTTAGCAAGATAACGGTTAAAAGTAGGGTAAATTGCATTCTACCATTAGTTGAGTCTCAAGGTCACAGTTTTACTCCACTTTGACATTTCCTGATTCTGTCAAGAGAGTCGGGGATAAACCGTCGGTGTTCTTCGTAGTTGCATGTTCTTACTGGAGACTGCCAAACGCCAGGTATCAACCTTCTCCTCCACAAGTTGATTTAGATGAATCGACAAGAAAATAATCTGATGAAAAATGTTATAATATAGCCAAAGAAAAAGATCATTTTTCTATTGGAATCATTGCAGGAGATGGAGCTTTGCTCGTCACGTGATACGGGAAAACAGACCTTATGACTATAATGCACTTCTGTGTATGAAACGATTAAGAAGAATTGGCCTTTAGCTTGTTATTCAAGACTATGGTAACTGTTCAAACAGTGTGGGTTCAGATCATACGCCGATAAACTTGGCGTATGATTTGGATCGAAGCTGTATGACACTCAGATAAAACAATAACCGAAATCTTATTACCATTTACTCCATAGAGAACATTAGCGGCAGACGACATTTACCACAGACAAAATTCGCCACAGACGACATTTGCTATAGAAAATATTTGCCGCGTGCGATATTTGTTGCAGATGAAAGTAACCCCATATGATGTTAGCCGCCGACGACATTTGTTGCCGAAGCGATTTGTTGCAGACGAATTTCGGGGATGGTCGTTTTCCTAGGGGGTTGTTTTCGTAGGGGGTCATTTTCCTGAGGGAAGGGTCGTTTTCCTAGGGTAATTGAATGATCGTTTTCCTTGGGCATAGTCGTTTTCCTAGGGCGAGGGTCGTTTTCCAAAGAGGGGTCGTTTTCTTAGGGGGAGCGTTGTTTCTATCGTTGTTATAACTTGTGACCTGACCCCATTTCAATGCTTATTTTTGGAAATAAAAATTTGTTTAAACTGAACTGAAACTTTGCCTTCGACCACATTTGCTGAAAAGAACACTGCCTCAGACGACCTTTGCTGCAGACGGCATTCATTTCAAACTATATTTGCTGCAAACGACATTTGCCCAAGACGACTTCTGCTGCTGTCGAAATTAATCGCATGCGACATAAGATGCAGAGTACATTTTTCGCATTAGAACATTACTGTAGATGACCATTGCTGAAGACGACCTTTTCTGAAGACGACCTTTTCTGAAGACGACCTTTGTTGAATTCAACCTTTGTTGAAGACTACCTTTGCTAAAATTGACAATAGTTGCAGACGACATTTGCCTGAGTCGATATTAACGGCATGCGACATCTGCTGAAGAGCATTATGTATTTGTCGCATACGTCCATTG
>JAULCE010101097.1:0-12588 GCA_032359355.1 Macoma nasuta | reverse complement strand
ATCAGACGCCGAGTTACTCGGCGTCTGATCTGGATCAAAGCTGTTTGAATAATCACCTTAGTCGCGAACAGCAGGCTCAGGGTTAAAAGTGTCTAAAATCATACATTTATATACACAGTAGTTCCAGCTCATGTATTATCTCCGCTGATGAATAGTTCATGAATAGTTCATGGACTGAAGAAATTGAGTTCATAAACTATTCATGAACTATTCATTATATTCTCGACAAGGTCGTGTACAATATCAAATTATGAGGAATAAACTATATCGGAAAATATAGCTCGCTTGGAAATTTAGCTCGGTGGAGACCCGATTTGTAGTGAGATGCAATTGATCGAAATTCTTCACATACAAATTAAATGTAAACTGTTTATTGTTTAAACAGAGGATTTAACATGAGAGCTGGAAATATTAACAATCAGAAATATGATAGTACACCAGGCTCTGCTTATAAAGCAGACAACATTTCAAATGCTAAAGATGTGTTGTTGTCTGGAATTGTTTGCACTGAGCAATGTAATAGCACAGTGAATTTTCCATCTAGAAGAGGCAGAAAGAATGTTAAAGGAGGCTGTAAAAAGAATGTTACAAGCAGTGTTGCTTCATTTGAAGAGGTTCAGGTAGAAGACTCTTCTAAGACAATTAGTATGACAGAAGTTGTGGAAATAAGCAGTGCTTTATCTGAGCATACAAGCAACGTGGACAACAATAATGGTATAACCTCAGTAACTCCAACAAAGACAAAGAGTCATGATAATACATTTGTTGTTTGTTCAAATGAATACGGTGACACTTTATCAGAGGGAGTTTCTGTTCTGGAACATAATTATAAAAGTGTTAAAACAAGTAACAGAGGCAGAAAGAAGCGTGGAAAGGGAAGGAAAAAAATGAAGAAAGGAAATTTGATTGCGAACAACATAGATTTGTCAAATATGCAATCCGATTTAGTGCATGAAGTATTACATGTTGAAAATTTTAACCGAATAACTGATGAAAGTTGTCAAAGGGATATCAATATTGATGAAACGTTCAGCCAAAACATTACAGAACTTGCAGGAACTGAAAAGTCATGTGAAGAAGTATGTGTATCATCTGAAAATACACATACTATTGAAAGTGATTGTTCCTTAAAATATATAAAGCAGACAGAAAATGAACCAAAATATTTATCCCTCGTGTCTCAAGAAGAGGTAGAGAGAGAAACAGGAGGAACTAGAGTTGGGTTCAGAAAGAATGGAAATAATCTGCATGGTTTTGATAATGAAAGAGGGCAACACACCTTAGCCAGTGGTAGTGAAACTGACAAGGAAAGCACATATTCAGAAGTGAAATGTTTTCCATCTGAAAATGTGCATGATCTTGAGGATAAAAACTATACAGAAAGTCAAAGAGATATTCCCATGGAATCTCTTAAACAGACAGAAAAGGAAACACATGACAATGAACTTGGTTCTAAGCAGAAAAACACGGATACTTCCAACACTTCAAAACACACAGAAAATGAAAGTGCTCATGCCGTTTTCCCACCTGACAGAACAGTCAGCAAAACGTGTTCAAATACAGAAGTCAATGTAATACCATCTAACGTTGCACATGATATTGACACCTTACATCCAAATATTCTTCAAGCACCATCTGCTATGGTGTCAGCAAAAGTAGGAGGGACAGCTAGAAAGAAGACAAAATCTGGTAGAGGTAGAAAGAAAAAAGTGAAGAGGATTGTCGCACAGAAACACACAGCTTTATCAAATATACTGTATGATATAGTCACTGTATCTGAAGAGTCACAGATTGAAATTTTAGATGGCAACCCTAAGGACACTGATATTGAATCTTCAGATATCAGGAACATGGTGGGGAAAGCAGAAATCGAAGACATAGTTGGAGAAATAAATGACTCTCCCAAGCCAGAGCATAAAAATAATATGGAAAATCAAATAGATATGCCAATGGAATCTCTTGAACAGACAGAAAAGGAAACACATGGCGATGAACTTGGTTCTGAGCAGAAAAACACGGATACTTCCAACACTAGAAAACACACAGAAAATGAAAATGATCATGAAACTTATACACCTGACAGAGAAGTCGACAAAACGTGTTCAAATTCAGATGTCAAAATTGTTCCATCTAACGTTGCACAAGATTGTGACACTTTACATCCGAATATTCCTCAAGCATCATCTGATATGGTGTCAGCGAAGGGAGAAGGGACAGCTGCAAAGAAGACACAATCTGGAAGAGGCAGAAAGAAAAAAGTGAAGAGGATTGTCTCACAGAAACACACACCTTTATTAAATATGCAGTCTGATTTAGTCACAGTATCTGAAGAATCACAGATTGAAATTTTAGATGACAACCCTAAGAACACTGATATTGATTCTTCAGATATCAGGAACATGGTTGGGAAAGACTTAGTTGGGGAAATTAAAGACTCTCCCAACCCTGAGCATAAACATGATATGGGAAATCAAATAGATATTCCCATGGAATCTCTTGAACAGACAGAAAAGGAAACAAATGGCAATGAACTTGATTCCGAGCAGAAAAACACAGATACTTCCAACACTAGAAGACACACAGTATATGAAAGTGATCATGACATGTGTACACCTTACACAAAAGTCGACAAAACATGTTCAAATTCAGAAGTCACAGTTGTACCATCAAACGTTGCACAGGATCTTGACACTATACATCTGAATATTCTTCAAGCGCCATCTGATAAGGTGTCAGCCAAGGGAGAAGGGACAAATATAAAGAAGGCGAAATCTGGTAGAGGCAGACAGAAAAAAGTGAAGAGGATTATCGCACAGAAACACACAGCTTTATCAAATATATTGCCTGATATAGTCACTGTATCTGAAGAATTGCAGAGTGAAAATTTAGATCGAAAGTGTAAGGACATTGACATTGAATCTTCAGATATCGGGTGCATGGTAGGGAAGGCAGAAACTGAAGACATGGATGAAGAAATAAATGACCACCATAGTCCTGAGCATAAACATGATACCGAAAGTCATGGAGATATTCCCATGGAATCTCTTAAACATACAGTCAGTGAAAACAATGGCGATGAACTTGGTTCTGAGCAGAAAAACACAGATACTTCCAACACTAGAAAACACACAGAAAATGAAAGTGTTCATGAATCTTTTACACCTGACAGAGAAGTTGGCAAAACCTATTCAAATTCAGAAGTCAAAATTGTACCATCTAACGTTGAACAAGATTGTGACATTTTACATCCAAATATTCTTCAAGCACCATCTGATATAGTGTCAGAGATGGGAGAAGAGACAGATATAAAGAAGACAAAATCTGGTAGAGGCAGAAAGAAAAAAGTGAACAGGATTGTCGCACAAAAAAGCACAGATTTATCAAATATACTGTCAGACATAGTCATTGTATCTGAAGAATCACAGAGTGAAAATTTAGATCGAAAGTGTAAGGACACTGATATTGAATCTTCAGATAACAGGTGCATGGTGGGGAAGGCAGAAACTGAAGACATAGATGAAGAAATAAATGACTCTCTTACGTCTGAGCATAGCAATGATACGGAAAGTCAAAGAGATATTCCCATGGAATCTCTTGAACAGATAGAAGAGGAAAAACATGACAATGATCTTGGTCCTAAACAGAAACACACGGATACTTCCAACCCTAGAAAGCACACAGAAAATGAAAGTGATCATGAAACTTATACACCTGACAGAAAAGTCAGCAAAACATTTTCAAATTCAGAAGTCATAGTTGTACCATGTAACGTTGCACAGGATCTTGACACTTTACATCCGAATATTCTGCAAGGACCATCTGATGTGGTGTCAGTGAAGGGAGAAGGGACAGCTAGAAAGAAAACTAAATCTGGTAGAGGCAGAAAGAAAAAAGTGAAAAGGATTGTCGCACAGAAACACACAGCTTTATCAAATATGCATTCTGATTTAGTCACAGTATCTGAAGAATCACAGATTGAAATTTTAGATGGCAACCCTAAGGACACTGATATTAAATCTTCAGATATCAGGAACATGGTGGAAAAAGCAAAAACTGAAGACATAGTTGGAGAAATAAATGACTCTCACAAGCCTGAGCATAAACATGATATGGAAAATCAAATAGATATTCCCATGGAATCTCTTGAACAGACAGAAAAGGTAACAAATGACAATGAACTTGGTTCTGAGCAGAAAAACACTGATACTTCCAACACTAGAAAACACACAGAAAATGAAAATGATCATGAAACTTATACACCTGACAGAGAAGTCGACAAAACATGTTCAAATTCAGATGTCATACTTGTACCATCTAACATTGTACAGGATATTGACACTTTACATCCGAATATTCTTCAAGCATCATCTGATATGGTATCAGCAAAGGGAAAAGGGACAGATATAAAGAAGACAAAATCTGGTAGAGGCAGAAAGAAAAAAGTGAACAGGATTGTCGCACAAAAAAGCACAGCTTTATCAAATATACTGTCTGATATAGTCACTGTATCTGAAGAATCACAGAGTGAAAATTTAGATCGAAAGTGTAAGGACATTGACATTGAATCTTCAGATATCAGGAGCATGGTGAAGAAGGCTGGAACTGAAGAAATAGAAGAAGAAATTAATGACTCCCCTAAGCCTAAGCATAAAACTGATATTGAAAGTGAGAGAGATATTCCCATAGAATCCTTTAAACACAAAGAGACGGAAACAAATGACAATGAACTTGGTTCTGAGCAGAAAAACACAGATACTTCTAACACTAGAAAGAACACAGAAAATGAAAGTGGTTATGAACTTTTTACACCTGACAAACATGTCGGTAAAACATGTTCAAATTCAGATGTCAAAATTGTTCCATATAACTTTGCACAGGATCTTGACACTTTACATCAGAATATTTTTCAAGCACCATCTGATATGGTATCAGCAAACGGAGAAGGGGCTGCTAGAAAGAAGACAAAATCTGGTAGAGGCAGAAAGAAAAAAGTGAAAAGGATTGTCGCACAGAAACCAAATATACTGTCAGACATAGTCCCAGTATCTGAAGAATTACAGATTGAAAATTTAGATGGCAACCCTAAGGACACTGATATTGAATCTTCGGATATCAGGAACATGGCAGGGAAAGCAAAAACTGAATACATCGTTGGTGAAATAAATGACTCTCCCAAGCCTCGGCATGAAAATGATATGGAAAGTCAAAGAGATATTCCCATGGAATCTTTTAAACAGACAGCAAAGGAAACAAATGACAATGAATTTGGTTCTGAACAGAAAAACATGGCTTCTTCAAACACTAAAAAACACACAGAAAATGAAAATGATCATGAAATTTATACACCTGACGGAAAAGTCGGCAAAACATGTTCAAATTCAGAAGTCATAGTTGTACCATCTAACGTTGCACAGGATCTTGACACTTTACATCCGAATATTCTTCCAGCATCATCTGATATAGTGTCGGCAAAAATAGGAGGGACAGCTAGAAAGAAGACAAAATCTGGTAGAGGCAGAAAGAAAAAGGTGAAGAGGATTGTCACACAGAAACACACAGATTTATCAAATATACTGTCTGATATAGTCACTGGATCTGAAGAATCGCAGAGTGAAAATTTAGATGGCAAACCTAAGGACACTGATATTGAATCTTCGGATATCAGGAACATGGCAGGGAAAGCAAAAACTGAAGACATCATTGGTGATCGAAAGTGTAAGGACACTGACATTGAATCTTCAGATAACAGGTACATGGTGGGGAATGCAGAAACTGGAGAAGTAGATGAAGAAATAAATGACTCTCCTATGCCTAAGCATAAAAATGATACGGAAAGTCAAGGAGATATTCCCATGGAATCTCTTGAACAGAAAGAAAAGGAAATAAATGACAATGAACGTGCTTCTAAACAGAAACGCACGGATACTTCCAACACTAGAAAACACACAGAAAATGAAAGTGATCATGAAACTTTTACACCTGACAGAAAAGTTGGCAAAACATGTTCAAATTCAGAAGTCAAAGTTGTATCCTCAAACGTTGCACAGGATCTTGACATCTTACATCAGAATTTTCTTCAAGCACCATCTGATGTGGTGACAATGGAAGAAAGGATATATAGAAAGGAGACAAACTCTGGTAGAGGCAGAAAGAAATCAAAGAAAGAAGTTTTTCATATTGACCCAGATTCATCTAGTGCACCCTGTCATTCTGAACCACCTTCTGTTGCTGCAAGTCAGAGAGAAAGTAACAGAGATAATTTTATATTTAAACAAGGGGACAGGAAGTCAAATAAAGTGTCATCAAACATGAACTCAGACATGTCAAATGCAAAGAGTCACGAGTTAAATCAAGATGTTGGAAGGGAAACTCTATCAACACAAATGGAACATGGACCATCTTTTGACAACATGGTAGAAACACCTGAAAAGAGTATAATAGAAGTTAATAATTCGAATTGTCAGCCTGAAAATAATGGAAATAATGGTCCAGGTTTAAAACATACAACTGAGAAAGAAAATGGTGCAGTAAAAAGAAAAGGTCAGTGGTTGAGAAGAGGAAGAAGAAAACATGCAAAAACTACTAGCAAATATAAGCCAGATAATAAAGATTACGAAATGGACACTTTTGTCAATCTTAGTGACAAAGAAGTTGAACAAGAACTAATGGTTTCACCAGAAAATTCTTCAAACCTAATAAACGTGGACAAAATTCATGAAATAATGTCAACAAGACAATTGTCAAACAATAAAGATGACTTTATTCCTGAAAAGAGCGACGACCTTACAGAGAAAGAGGACAACCTTTACGAAAGAAAGGAAGTATCTGTAAGAGGCAGAAAGAAAATTGAGGTAGGTCCTGACAAAAATGTTCCAAAACTGCACTCTAAAAATGTACCTGTCAACGATATAAATAGTGAATCAAATGAAAAAGATGATAAATCTGTGAAACTATCACATGATAAAATAAGTTCAGACCAAGATGGAATAAGTGATGCATGCACTAAAAGTGGGTCTGTGATTGCACAGTCTTCAAAAGGTGATGATCATAGTGCTACAAACATTTGTAGAAATATCTGGACCATGGTAGAAAATGAAACAAGTCTGAATATATCAAAATTACCTACAACAAATTTAAAACCAAGTGCAGAACGATCAAATCACGACCATGAAACATCATCAAAACTTTCCAACTTATCTGATGACTATGGCATTGCACATATTTTTGACACCAACAGTGCTGTTTCACAGGCTGACTCAGATATAGATTTTGTCCCAAAGAAAGGCAAATTTAGAAGAGGTAGGAGAAATGGTTCCAAATCTACGAGAAATAAAAACATCCCAGTTCCTGCTAACTCTGATGTTTCAAATAATTTGTCTGTTACTGTACATTTGTCAACTGAAACAGTAGAGGCTAATGATACTAGAATGCAAGCAGATTATATACAACCAGATGAAACACTGTCATCTTCCTCATCTGCTGATATGAAGAAAATTAATGCTAGAGCAAGCAGTAGTAATCGAGCAGGAGACATTTGTTTGAGTCATGAAAGAACTGTAGAAATATTAGTTGAACATTCAGACAAACTTGCTGATAGAAATGAATGTTTTAATGTAGGTCAGCAGTGCTCACCTTTGAAAAGGTTCAGTCGGAATGTAAATGGAGTAATAACACCAAATACTCAAGTTAAGGAGGATGACATAGAAGGCCTGGAAAAAGACATGAGATTAGAAGAAAAACAGAACAAATTTAAATTAAGCATTAAAGGACAGAGTGGTGCAGAAGAGTCTATATCTGAAGAACACGTTAGTTCAATCAAACATAGAAATCCTGAACTGGAGGATAAATGCCCAAATAATACACAGCCAGAAGGAAGTTTTTATATGGGAAATAAAATCACAGTGACTGCAGTGGTTCACAGAGAAGACAGTCCATTTGAGTATGTAACAAATATAACAAAGAGCTCCCAGAAACTAACCAATGAGGCAAATATTGCATTGCCAAAACCATTAATGAATTCTCCTGGTATACAATGTGACATGCCAAATGAAAATGCAGAAGCATTTACAGAGGAAACTAATAGACATTCGAAAACATTAGATGATCATTTGGGACAAGACATCAAAAGCAATGATTGCAAAAAGGTTGAGTCATCTAATTCTAAAGAAAGGTCAACAGATGACACATGCAGCAATGCAAAAACAAATGGAGACAAAGGTAGTGAATCTATGGATTGGCCAAATGATATTGTCTTGGCATTTACTCCTCTGGAAGAAAATTTCAGAAGAAGAAAATGCATTCCCGACAAAAAGATTAAAAGGAAATTATCTAAAGAAAAAGAATATGGAAATAATGTATGTAAGCAAAAGCTTGTTCTTACAAAAAGGGGTAGATATGGTTGGAAATCAAGCACAGTTGAGAGCTGTGTGAACACTTTTAATGCTGAAACCATCAGCAAAGAAGAGGAGTCAAAAACCCCAGATTTGTTTGATAATTACAAAACACATGAGGAATGTAAAATGGAAGAGTTTACGATAATTCGTAAAAAGAGGAAATTGCATCATAAACAAGAAAGTTTCTCAGAGAAAGACAGTATATCTGCTCAAATGGATTCCTTTCCCAAACAAACGGATCAAAATGTAGCACAAAAGATAAATGATGAAATGCATGAAGTGTCTCAATATGATAAAAAGGAAGAAGCAATATATACCGTAGAAACAGATAAATGCAGAGAAAATGTTATTATAATGAGAAGGATGAGTGATAGAACATTGGCAGATGGTAAGAATATGGATGATAATTTAAATACAGTACACACGAAAATCAACAAAGAATATGAACTTTTGTACACAACAGATAAAGAAGAGAAGCCAGGCTCAGACCATTGCACTGTGTCAAATTCCTCATTACTTGATAAGCAAACTGAAACGCCTAAAACAACATTAAAGGATACTGTAGAAGTAAAAAGTGGAAGTAAAGATCTCGCTAAAAGATCTGAAGAAGTTGAAGCTGAAAACAACAGTTGCAATAACATACAGGATATAAATGATGGTAACAATTCTAGAAGAAGAGATAGTTTGTGTGAAGAAAATGTAGCCACAAGTACATGCTTAGTTGGTGGTAATGGTGAAGTGCATGGCTGCATTGATACAATAAATGAGTTTGAAAAAGCAGAATATGTTCAAAAGGATAATAACGATAAAGACAACAAGTATGACCTCTCAAAAGCTAAACAAAGAAGGAGACGAGGTCACCCTAAACAAATTAACTTGCCAAATAAGAAGTTTGATTCAGAAAATAAGGACACTTTCAAAGATGTAAATACTGTTTGTGTTTTGAATGAAGGTGACAATCATAATATATCACTTAGTCTTAAAGACAACTTGGATCTCATGAAATACCCTTTATCTAAAACAGAAACTTGTATGAGAACTGTCTGCACACCGGTAGCAGATCAATGCATAGATGAAAGGAGGATTATATTGGATGGTTTAGATGTATACTATGACCAGCAGAACAAGTCTGATAATTACACTGATGCTAAACCTACCAAAGAAAAAGGACATTCCAAACTAAACAGTCTAGCAAAAGCATCTGTGATTCCTAAGAATACACAAACAAAAGTCGAAACTGTTTCTCCTAAGGTTTTGAATGTTTATGACACACGAGTATTAATCAAAGAAACTGAAAATATCATGCAATCGATAGATGAAAATGATACAGACAAAACAAATACTCTTGAATTAGATAAGTTGATTGATGATAAAGTGTTCATCAATAGTGATTTAGAATGTTGTGAAGCTAATACACAATGTGACAATAAAAATACAAGTATTAAAAGTGTTGAAAAATTGATAAAGTCAAATAGCTTAATAGACAATAAATGCTCAAAAGCCAAACCAAAACGAAAAGCAGGCAGGACTAAAAAACGTGGTTTCCAAAAAGCATCTGTTAATAAGTTAAGTTCAGATTCTTTTGAATATGCAACTATAGTAAATGCATCAAATGAAAATAAAAGTTTACCAGATTTCAACACTGATGAGGTTGTTTTAAGCAAAAATGGAGAAATAGCCGTTGTTGATAAAAAAATACCTGAAGATATGACTGATGAAAAATTAAAGTCATCAGAAAATGTTCCCAACTGTAGAAAAGGCAGAGGTCGTCCAAGAAAAATCAATGTGACAGAAAAACCTATGAGAACATTTACCCATGAAAATGCCAACATGTTTAAAATTAGAAATTCAGCGATTGAGTTCAATGAAGGTGAAAATTGTGATATAGAACGTGGTGTTGTTGATAATATGAATCTTATGAAAGACACTATAAAGGGAACAAAAATCACCAAGACAGATGATGGAAATTATGAAGGTGACATAGACTGTGGAAAAGGTTTGAATAGACTTTATAGCTTAGGTGATGATAATCTTGTCACTGATTTAAAAGCAACTGAAGACTTGTCACAATGCCTTAATGATAGAACCAACGAGTTAAAAAAGTTAGAAGAATCAGTTGAACAGAGAGATAACACTCTTAAATGTTTAAAAGCTAAAACCAAAAGAAGAAGAGGACGTCCTAAACATGTCAAATTAATCGAAACATCTCTCCAAAAATTGATCAATGAAGTTGACAGTCTAAACAAAGAAGCTGGAATGAGTGATATATGCTCATTTATAAAAGAAGCTTCAAATGAACAAATTGAGGTAGAAAATGCAGCCAGTCTTGGTAACTTAGGGGACCAGACAACAACTGTGAGTAAAGATTCAGAAATTGTGATGGATGTCTCTTTGCTTTCCCCTGAAAGTGTGAAGGAGCCATACGGGACAAAACTCTGTGAAAGCAATCTTAATAATATTCAAGCAGTTGACGATTCTACGTCGGTGGGATGTTCAAATCTTGATAGTCGGTGCTCAGATAACTTGGAAATGTTCTCGGAGGTTGAAAGCCAAACTAGTGACCTAAAAAATATGGGAAATGGGAGAAAGCGAAAAAGTTCTGGCAAGGAAACATCTCTTAAAAACTTACCAGTGACCATGACAAGTGAGTCTCTCAATTCAATAGTGCATGAAATTCCTGTGAAGAAAAGAGGAAGACCAAAAAGTGCTCATGCAAAGTTAACTGATTCAAAACTTTTTAATTTACCAGTGAAAAAAAAAGGTAGACCAAAAAGTTTCAAAACTCAAGAGCACAACACTCAGGCAGTTCCTTTTAAACAAGCATGTAAATTGGACAATCCTAAGTATGCAGATATTATCAACAAATCTCGTTATCTGAAAGTTGTGATAGAGCCGTTATCCCTAAGCGAAATAGCCAAATATTCTAGCAGTGAAGCTAGCTCAAATATTAACAGGAATATTTGTGCCTTACCAGAAGAAACATTTATAGGTACAGTGAATGCGGACAAAGAATTCTTTTCCGACAACTGTTTAGTCAAAGAGACAAACGTCATTAAAACTGTTGTGCAAGATGGACTTTCAAAACCTAATGTTGAACACACAGACAGCTGTCTTGAAATAAGTATTGGTGCTTCTAGTCATGATTTACTAGAAGAACATAAAAGTGCTCAAGACTACAGTGTTAATTATACGGAATGTGTAATACATGAAGAAACAATTAACATGGATTTTGACCAGAAAACTAATATGTTATCAGGTTTCCCATCAGTAGAGACTCTTGAAACTCCAGACATTGAAGATTCAGATAAAAAGTTTTCATTTGAAAAGTCATTAGATAAAGATGAACTCTCCAGTCTAAACTTGGATGAAGATTTGGCAGCATACTGTGAAGAAAGAGAAGAAAGTGTGGAAAGAAACATTGTGTTACATGAAGAAAACATAGATTCTGAACAGTCACTAAATGATGAAGTGATTGGAAACCTAGTTGATGAGACTCTGGATATAGAGAATGATTTGGGTCCACGATCAGTTACTGGTTTTTCAAAAGAGGGTAGTGTTGAAGGTTCATGTCCAGATGTGAGCCAAATAAGCAGCAATGTGAATAATATAAGATACAGACTGCAGCAGGTGCGTGGGCGGTTGACCAGTGACATTGTTGATGGGTTTGATGTAAAGTGTTTAGTAAACGATAGAAGAGTGGAAGAGGAATCAAGTGAACCAACAGGGTTTTCAGAATAGAATCAACACATTTGGTTTTGTTCCACCCATTTGTGCCCATACTTTAACCCTTTACTCCATATGCTATTTTTAGATTTATCCACAAAGAAATAATATGATGAATAGATTAAAAATATTTTTTCAAAAAATTTGAATGGTTTTTGAATTAATATTGTGAGAAATGAAACATTTGCTCATTATGTGCAAATGCTTCATTTCTCACAATATTTTCAAAGGTCATTCTGCTACAGAGGTGTCAAAGGATCTATGGGTTACGATAACAGAACAATAGGTACATACCAGTACATATCATTTATCTAATCTCTTATTTCTTCACCAACCTCTTCTTTGTTAAAACAGTCAAACCTGTGGTAAGCAGCCACTCTAAAATTGAGGTATAGGTGGTCTTGAACACAGGTGGTTGCTTAATGCAGAATGAAAGTTACGCAGAAAGCTCCTTAAAGAGCTTTCTGTATTA
>JAULCE010101096.1:0-20258 GCA_032359355.1 Macoma nasuta | reverse complement strand
ATTTTTGATTATGATAAATCATTCTGATATAATTCCTAAATAATGCTTCAACTTGGAAAATATCATCCCCATTATTATAATTAATTAGCCTGCATTTCCGAAGTAAAGCATACATATAAATGATTTCATGTGCCGAGGAACCTCGTCATGTCGGAGTGACAACTTTTATTTAAAAACTAACTTTTTGGTTTTGATTTTAGTTTTGATTACATCACGAATTCGAGTTAATCCAGTTAACAAGGTTAGACTATACATACAATGCACACTTGTCAAAATAAATCAGAATCATAGTATCTCCAGCGTCTACTGTCTCATGCTTCACATCTACATACACATATACATAGATATAACAATTGTAAAAAGATTCAACGTGCTTATTTCAAGCATAAAAATACCACGAAAGGAATGTTTTTACTGTGATGACTGATTATACCGTGAATATTTTCGTTTACATCTATAAGTCCGTCTGGGCTGGCATAATTACGCATACACACCCTGTACTACTTAGAAGCAGCGTTGTTTGGATCCCCGGTAGCAGATGATTATTAAAACAGAGTGGGAAATGCTCCTTTTTCCTACAGTGTTTTCAAAACAATTAAAACATGGCATTTTGCTTTCGCCTAGATATTAATCCTTTTCTTCAGTCTTTTTTTTGTGTAGACAAATTAGCATGTGGAGAAAATGGGTAAGATATGTATAAACGTGGTACTATGTTATTAAAGGAAAATATAAATTTCGTATATAAGTACATGTACATGTAACGTTTTATAATTATGTTAAATTGCTAGTGCTAGTGTGCACTTAGATCAATACTACTTTATTAAACCAATCATGATCAAATTATCCAAAATGACAAAATACTTTGTGGAAACGAAAATATGCAGAGGTAAATTTCAATTGACATTTATCACTACATTTCTATAAACAGGACAAATCTGTTGGAAACGAATTGTCGATATGATTATAAGGATACTGACACTAACATTAACTATATAGGACAACCTCTGAACGGGGTATTTATTTGTTAATATAATGGGCACGATTTCAAAATGCTAAAGCAGGGTTTTACATCATTGTTAAGATTTGGGGGGTAAGTAGCATAACAAAGCTACTATATATGGTATTTTGGACATTTTTCTGAATATGTGTATGCATAAAAATGGATGCAGATTACAATAAATTTGGGAGCCAAGTCAGATATAAGGGGTATATGGACTCAAGATTCTGCATCCGGTTAATTCCTGTTTAAGCCTTTATTTCTCGACCAAACCAAATGTGACCATTCAATAGAATCGTCTTTGGGAGACGTAGCTAATGCATGGTCACATCATAGGGGCTGATAGAAATATTGAAATGTTTTTTATTTATGTATTTTAATGTTTTCTGTTATATACGCTCGTCTGCAGCTCTGAACTATAACATTTTGTTTATTCCAGCTGTACATTCTCTAGAACAATATGCCGAATATTTTATAAATGTTTTAACGAGTGTGTAAATAAAGTTTTAGGCACTCATTTTAAGGTACTTCATTTCAATATTGATTTAACAGGGTATTCTATCGTTGAAGTTTGCACACAATGGTAAACAATTAGATAAAAACGCATTCACTATTATATAAGGTCAATAATGAGCCACGTAATAACTGTTTCGTTAGCCAAGCGATCTAAAGCGCTCGGACGAAATTCCATAAGCGTAATATACAGTTACGTCCAAGTTCGAATCCTAAACTGACCACCTTGTTATAAAAAAAACACACATCTCTTCAAACGTTCATATCTATTTATGCAATATAATTGTTTTGCATGTGCAAAACACGAACACTTAACAACAAGCTCATGTGGTCGTATTAATAGGTTTTTCATTTGCACATGTAAGACGGTTGGTAATGGATTTGATTTGCTTTGGCATGCATAAGAAAAGCTGTTGATGAAAAATGCAGTTATAAATCAAAGAAACATGAAAAAATAAATTTAATCGCAGGAGTAAATACAAAAATGTGCAAAAACATATAAGAAACTGAATGTTGTCCAAAACAATTAAGGTTTTCGTGGGAGTTGAACCCGGTCTGTTTGAAAAAAATAACAATGTCATTTGGCTTCTAACTCTCTAACCGATTGAGCTATGGAGGTTCACTTAGCATGTACTTTATAAATATCTAATTATGATAAAGAATCGTTGTTTGTTTACGTTTTAGCTAGCTTATGCAAACATTGTATTCAGGTCGTGGTATACCAATAACGGAAAATTTTTTATTCATAGCATGAGCTAATATAAGCATGGATACGGTAAACATTTTAGACTGGATGCTTAATGGACACAGTTAACTAGGATTACATCTCAAAGTGTTCATTATATACACCTTCTCTCCTCTTGAATGTTCAATCATGCTGATGACTTCCATGAGACTTGTCACATGTGAATATCTGAAATAGATTTCAATATATGTCAACCCTTTACCACATACGCAAGTTTAGACTCATATATACTAACAGTATATGACGAACGGGAATAATGTCAAAATGAAATGAAAACACCAATTTTCAATGGCTTTTTTAATAATGTGGGAAATCGAGCATTTGCTCAATTTGCCACAATATTTGTAATCGCCATTTACTACAGCAGCGTCAAAAGACCTGTGCTTGGAGTAAAGAGTTCAATAGTGGGGCAAATGCACCTTTTCTCACAATACTTTCAATCGTCATATGCTACAGAAAACGCCAAAAGGCGTGTCTATTGCGTGTCTATGGAGTAAAGGGGTAACCTTTTCGACGCCAAATTAAAAACTGTCGTCTGCGACAAGTTTCCGATAGAATATTTTTACAAAAAGAAAATAAAACTTATATTTAAAACAAAAGTTACACTTGACGATACCTATTTGCATAAAAAGTCCCTGATCAGACGCCGCCTTGGAAAGGCGGCGGCTGATCTGGAACTGCACTATTTGCAATTGCGCATTTTGGCGACCATGGCGCCGAAAGGGTTAAATAGTTCACGTTTAACAACATACGGAAAACCTATATCGGCAAACATATATCATAAAGATATAGTATTTGTAACAATATCGTATCTTAAATTGAACTGCGGGTTTATCAAAAATTTCATTTTTTACCATTATAGATCCAGTTACTAAAGTAACCTTTCATATCAAAGGCAAGTCTTTTTACCACATGTACTTAAACTTTTTTCAGTATATTTCGTATATGTACAGTATTTGTGTTGTCCAAAGGTTAGGAGTTGTACAGAGACACTCGTACTATGATGACCCTCACATCTAAACAAATCTAGAATGATTGTTTACCTTCTAAAAATCATACCTTTAATCTCCATTTCGTGAACTCACTTTTTTTGTCTTGCTTTATATCTAGAGCTCTTTTGCTGTCCTCGGTTTCTTTCTAAAAGAAAAATTAGGACACATCAGCATAGGGTTAACCCTATTCAAAGACAACTTGTATTGAAACTATAAAATAAGTCACTTACACATTTTGCTGTGGACGTTTAACTTGATTCTCGATTGGCAAATCTAAGATGTGTGTAATTTAAAATAAATAATTGAGACAGTCGAGGAGTCATTATAATTATTTATTTCTTTTTGAGATATTTACTATAAACAATATGAATATAAAGCAAACCGCGCCGACTGCTACACAACTTAATCTATCGTTCGTTCACCTCAACCACGATCTTCAATTAAACTGATTTAAATCATCCTGAAATCGTTACATTTGCAAAATGCCGAAGTTGGTCGAAGCTCGAATTACTCGAAGCTCGAATTTGGACTGTATTTTTTCCGTTGACGCCGTTGCAGTGTTAGCTACAGGTATTACAATAAGTAATCGCGGTACAAAGCGGACCAACTTAGGCGCTTTGATGTGGGTGAAGACTGTTAAGATGATTGATTTAACTAAATGCACAACAGAATATCCTTAAGATAGATCAATTTTAAACATACACAACAAAGCACAAGCAATGAATTGATATAAACATCAAAGGACACCGTTTTAATAAAAAGTTTATAGATAAGATTATATCTATACATGCAGAAACCACTAAGAATAAATCGGCGTTCCTCCAGTTCCAACTAAACATTTGCTTTTATTAAGGTTCCCGGCTTCTGCTGGGTGCCAATGAGAAATATTGACATGCAGAAAACTCTTTGAAAAACTGTACGAACTTGTGAATCAAATCATTGAAACTGCTGTCAGCAAGGGGCTTACAGTCAAGGCATTATGCTTTAAAAACATATGACCCCCTATAATTCAAGAGATAAATCGATAAGAAAAGTAAATATTATGCCACTTAAACAACTGGTAAAGTAGGAAAAAACTAAAGATGCACAGTCTAGTAAAGAAATATTGAAAATTTGTTTCCTGAGGTACCTATCTTTCTCAGATAATTTACCTTTTTCAACAATTTAACTCCGCGTTATGATCATTTTCAAGAATTGAGAATACAGAGTTCATTGCATTTATGCGTGTGAATTATTCAAACTGATAGCATTGATATGAAAATAAATCTACTATAGTCATTTACTGCTAAAGCACTATGTAATGGTCATTGAACCAAAAATATCGTGGATCTTGAGGGATCCGAACCCACGCCAGAACGTTACTTCTACCAATATGTCAACACAATGTCAAGACACATAGCTTACTGAGATAACCGGGCTTATGAAACATGTAAGGATACTGACTTCATAGACCTAAACTTGATATCGAAAGGAAAATGTAGATTCATGTCCGATTGTTGCGCCGCAAAAAAAGCAATCAATATTATTTGCGGCTAAAAACGACACACACTATGCACGTTTAGTTTTAACATTAGAACTGCTACAAGAGCATCAGAGCAACTGTTTAAACATTATCTTTCACATAACTGTTCTTATCTGAAAGGAAATAATTGTTTTAACTTCAGAACATTGTTCACCGCTAATGTCAAATCCAAACATCTTTTCGATTTTAAAACCGACATGCCATATCACACTGTTCATGGGGACGCTACAGGGTCACCACGCGGTAACCGCGTGATCATTTGTAGGAATAAAAATTGTCAAAATCACCTTTCCCTGTCATTTCAGAAAACAAATCTTAAAATAGTGTCACAATAATGTACCGAGTTCGTGTTTGCAAGCTTAAACCAGAGAAAACTTTTGCCGTCCACTTCTGTACTACTTCAGAAGAACCCTTTCACCAGTTGCTATTCGGTTTTCGTTGAGCGGTTAGTGTTTTCAGAAACCCGCATATAACTGAAGCAAGGGGCTTTCATTAGCCCTTTGCTAAAAAGGAAATTAAAAAAAGTAGTAGCTGACCTAGGGAACCGAGCCGGGCTTGCAAGCATTTGAATAGCACGATGTATTCACTGAACTATCGATCCATATAGTGATAACTCGTATTTTTTTAAGTTATAAGCGATTTCATTTATATTAACATAGCAACAAAAAGGCAACAAGCTACGCCCGCGAGTATTTGATATTTGCGATCGGAGACGGCTGTCAATGGACCAGTGAAACTTTCACATTGATATCAGTAATCGTTTAGGCATGCATGCATCACTGTTTTCCTTCTTAAAAAAGAGATTTGTAGTATATAAAAGGATCAAATGGTATAAGTACTTTGTCCCTCGAAGAAATTGAATAAAATATCACTCTCAAATGCATTCACTTATATTGGTGCTATCACCGCCTCTATTCAGATGCATCGATACAATATAAGTCACGTTTTTATCGCAAATGTCGTAACAAATAAAATCATAATAACATCATGAAAACGTAAGTTAGTCTTCCTATTATTGATTTATCATAAGGTCCCGGATTCAGTTGTCGTCAATAAATGGTGATTAACCTGCTATCTATGCGACCTATATACTATAGAACAATAAATTCCTGCATTTTTAGTCACATGAACCAATGACATTTCCGGATATTTATAGCAATACATTATAACAATATTATTAATCCTAATCCCTTTGCTAACCCTTTCATCAACAGAATTTAAAACTTTGTAGGAAATGGATCATAATAATTATGTTCATACAATTAAAAAAAACAATTTTAATTTGCCTAAGAAAGGGATAGAGCGTCATAATAAGACGCCTCACATTTGACCCTTCCGAAGAATTATGATTGACCAATAAAGATTACGGCATTGGCGCACCCCCATGGATACCGTAATCGGGGCCGCCATTACTTTAAACAAACAAAGGGTTAAACACGAGATCAATATGAGCGAATTTGGTATCCACGCGGCAATTTTCATTATCATTTTTAAGCAAATCGATATATTTTGACAACATAATATGAAACGATAAAGTTAAAAAAAGTTAATAGTCAGGTCGGTATTTTTGCTAAATGCAGTCAAACAGCTCGATTGCGACCACTTACAAAAACTCATATTGACATCCTTAGAGACAGGTGTTAGCTTAATACAGGTCGAACATAATGCAAAAAAACTACCATAGAAGCTTTCTGCATCACTTTTGATCTGCATTAAACTACCGCCTGTCATTAGTGACACCCATGCTTTTTCATTGAGGGACTGTATTTGAGAGGTGTTACTGTATAGAAAATGAAATAACTTCACTAAAAAGGCAATAAAATACATAGTACTACATATTTACTGTATTTCAAACCTACGGTAACGATTCACTATGCGTATTATATAGTTCATATATATTCGACCTTGTAGATGCCGAGTAACTCGAAATATGAACCGTGTTTCAGCTGTTTCCATACATACGCCATGTCACTCGGCGTCTTCATTAGCAACAAAAATACAAAAAGGAAAACGTAATAGAAAAATACAAAATAATGTAATTCTCGTAAGAGAGAATTACAAAAAATAGGTGATGTTAAAATAGGTCACACATTTTTTGAGTGTAACGGTAGCTCTTAACATAGGTACATTATCTTAATTAAGAATCGAAGAGTTGTGTCCCTTATGCTTAAACATTAACACACTTATGTGGCAATATTTAAGCGAAAACAAATGCATGAATCAAAATTACCTCAAATGTAGAAGAAAAGTTTCATTTGCGCAAAATTTATCAGGAACCATGATAGTTGTATTCTCTCTTATTTATACCAAAGTGCATATAGACGTTCACTCAATTGCTCGAGCTGAGTATTTATGCAATCTCAAATTTTCAACTCTTGAGATCTAATTTAATTTAACTAATCCGCTCTGCAATTTTGATTTTTCACTAGCAGACAAAACGTACGTGTTGCAGAATGAATTAGATGTTGATAATGTGATCATGCAAGAAACTGAGGTCTGTTCAAACAATCTCGTACCTTCTCTTAAAGGTATCGTTTCTCTAACGATTGTCACCAACACCTATGCGTTTTATCAATGTTGAGTTTAACGCGCGCGATCCGCGCGACATATTGGACTCACGCTATCAAATAATTGAAAGAGACGACGGCTAACAGTCACTGAGCGCATAACCTTCAAACATAGTGTATCAAAACTCGAAGCCGGGGGCGATCGGGAGATTACGTCAAATAATCGGTTATATAAACAGAACAGACCATTCCGGGTCTGAAACACGCAGAGCAAACCGTCGTCTACTTAAACAATCTCGTTCGCTCATGTACTCTAAAAGTAGCGTATTTCCCGTTTCATCTTCGGAAAATCTACGTAAACGAGCCCCCGACCATAAAGTAGACGCCATGGTGTTTAATAATCGAAAGGTGTCTTTAGAGAGGTTTTACTGCGGATCTCGATTTTATTTATTTTATTATTCAATGACACGCCGACGGGTTTTTGCGCGAATCCGATGAAAGCCGCTAGGATTCTATAGTCGTCGTGAAAATGGCCATTGATGTAATGGAGCGGACCGATACCTAAATACGTACAGAAGTAGTATTATCAGGATATATCCGCTTGACTCGATGGCTGAAGTATATCAATAGTCTGATAACGATACCGAACGCACCTGGGTCATGCTCGTAGAGAACAGGTTATTCGAGCTTGAAATTCAGCTTTCTCTGATTACAAAGATGCATCATTATTTCAGTTTAAACTCTTTCCACTCCATCGTTGATACTAACAAATTGGCGTTTGAAAAAACTGTCAATGAACCCCGGTTGACGGACGACAGCCGATCATTAAACCATACTAAGGGTATACTCCCAATCCACAATTTCACATACTTCAAAGCAAATACAATATTTCGCTCAGAGTAATACTCCAAGCTCACCAATTCTGTGGGAATGGACCATACAATAATTTCACTAATTTGTCAAACTCTCTCTATTTATGTGTGTATAATTGCAAATTAGATTAAGAAATATGTAATTATCAGTATGCCAGATTATTTAATAAGTTATAAGAAAATAGAGCATGTGATACGTTATAACATGATATTTCTCAGTATGCAAAATAATGAAGCTCAACTATGAATTAAAGCATGTACAGTTAGTCAAAGTTGAATTGAAAGAATAAACCGCATTGCCTCTTATACATTAAACCACTGGTTCTACATAAAAATCCAATAAAAACAACTGTAAAATAGTAGAAATATTGTACTAAGAAAGAGAACAACCCACATGACAATTTCCAAAACAAGCGTCCACCCTAATGGCTTAACTGAAGGTGAATCGAAGTAGCATGCATATGTGAGACTAGAAAAACAAAGAGAGATAATCATTTGCATAAAACAATCAAATATCCAAAAGCAAAACACGATTAGCTCCCTTACAAATCATGCCTGCTACATCTACATATAGGAAATACAACTTTGCAATAATCATAATGATTAGGTATTTATTGTTTATATTTAATTTGAATGCTGATGTAAACAGGATCTTACCCGAGTTGTCCTTTGAGAAAAAAATGTCTTAAACGAGTCTAGAAACAAATGTTATCAAGCGAGCCCTGGACGAGCGTAATAATATTGTATATTCTAGTCGAGTTAAAGAAAAGCTTTTCTCAAATGACAAGGGGTGTCTGATTCGTACGTAACTCATTCACTGTCTACCCCCAATCATAGTGTCATATGCAAACAGCTTGATTTCGGATGAGACGCCGATTACTATCCACCAACTGCAAGGACGCTGAGAAGGCGAGTGAGTGGCGTAAACCTACATTGCAAAATCTGATGAACAGTGTACACTTTGTAAATAGGTATAAGGCTCCTTACAGGCTTTGTTATAATTAATAAATTTAACAACCCACTGTCGTACGACAACGGAAAATAACGTAAGCGGCTATCCGGTCCATTTCGGAAACTTAAAAACTTCATTAAAAATAATTATACTTGGATGTTCAGTCTAACTTCGTTGGCTCGAGCTCGGTTGGGTCCTGTTTATGTTTGTCGAACAAATTATGTATGGACCAAACCATAAAGAGTTTCGTTGAGTAATCACATATATATATTAGTTGCAGCGACTATTTTTATAAGTCTCAATTACCGAAAGTTGAAATGTCATTTACAATTTCCGGTAATTAAGGCTTATTAAAATAGTCCCTGCAACTTCGAGCCAACGCATTTGACTGTATTGAGCTTGATATGAGTACGAATCAAACCGAATCATTACATTTAAGGGTCAAGATAAGAATGCGTAGATAATACATTTAAGACAAAACTTTGAAATTCTTTATAATTTCCCACAACACCATATGGTGTGACCACTCGTCAGAATCGTCTTGAAAAGACAATTCTAACGGGTGGTCACTCTATAGGGTTTCGTGAAGAACTGTTTTAGCATTTTCAATACGCGCGCTATCTTGGTCCTTGAATGACACGTGACTAAATGTAATATCGGATTTAGATTTTAGATTTTCCAATAATTATCGGATCCTTATTGTATCAAACATGCACATTGTATTGTGTGATATGTAAAAGAGTGGCGAGCAGTTGCATGTTTATATCCATGCTCAGTTTGAAACATGCTTTCACGATGGCAACGAATTAAAGGTACACAACTAATATACATTCGATAAAATGCTGTAACCTTAAACCAAGGTTAACATGAACACGACCACGTAGTTACAAATGTATTTAAAGGCGTTTGCGGCAGTTATAAAAACACGGCTCTCGCGTGAGTTACGTTAATATTGCGGAGGAATATAATATGGTGTAAACACTGGTTCAAAACCCTTAACCCCTTTGAGTGCCTACCCAGAACCATAGTCGCATATGCAAACAACTTAAATCCGGATGAGACGCCGAGAAATTCGGCATCTCATCCGGAACAAAACTGCTTGACACTCGGTCAATATTTTTGCCAAAATATGTTAATCTGTGAAGTTTGAAAATAAAGCAGACGAAATATTGCGTATGCGCGAAATTGTTTCCGACAGTAAAATTGTAAGAACCGCACAGGAACCGGTCTGTAAGCCATATTGAAACGCTACCGAACCGGCAGCGAGTCGGAGGGAAACCAGTCAAACCGTTAACTGTTATAAGTCACATATACCCCAACCCCTTAAATCGCAAAAGTTTACTTTTCAGTACATACCTCGAAAATACGCAGAAATGCACCATTCCAAATTCAATGTAGCTTAGACATTCTCGAAGGAAGACCCCAAAACCACCTGCCAACAATCATAGTCATTTTAATTCTTAGGGAGGGGCAAATGCAACAAAATAAAATGCGCTCCTATGTTACGCCCCACCCACCCGGTATTGTATTCAAGTAAGAACACGAAGATGGGCAAGAGAAATATCCATCGGTATGTGTTCTAAAGCGCTGAACCTTTTACTTAATCTACTTAATCTTTCTTTGTTATTTATAGACTCATTAACAATGAAAATGATGAATATATATAATTACTAGGTAAAGGGAATCCACCACTATTTAAATTGCCCTGAAAACCTTGTGGAATGTTTCCGATAATAATATGCTTCTGAGCGTCAAAAAACGTATCAATGGAGTAAAGGATTAACCTCTTCTCTGCCGCGGTAATTATGCGCATGCGCAATATTTCGTTTGCTTTATTTTTACATTTCATAGATTCATTTACCTTTTGGCAAAACAGCTTGGATCCGAATGAGACGCCGAGTGACTCGGCGTCTCACCCAGATCCAAGCTGTTCGCATATTACACTATGGTTGAGGGAAGGCAGTGGAGAGATTAACTTCTAGGCTGTGTGCCGTTTACTACGAGATCTAAATCAAACAACTTCAAACTAGGTCATCGAACTACCCACTATACATATATGAGTTTAAAGTTATTTGAGCAATTCAAAATGAAATAACTCAATCTAGTTGCTGAATGTTTGAGATTTAATTGTTATGTTTCTAAAGACGAGTCAAGAGATAGTGTTTGTGAATGCAGTTTTTTTAACAATGGAGCACACTAGCCTTTATGAGATATCGTACTTCCTCAAAGCAGACCTTGAATTGAATCAATGGGGGCGAGTACCGACTTTACTTTAAACATTCAGCAAACCTGAGAAATTGCTGAACAGGCAATTATAGTTATAATTGGGGCAATCTGATTATACCCTCTAATGTGTTTGACAAGTGTGGACAAAGAGGCAATGTGTGTAAACCCGACTCAGAGTGCGAAATTCGCCAAGTTACAGTACAGAATCTTTTACCACCGATTCGCTTGCATTTAAATATGGTGTATGGACCGGTTCAAAACTCTCCAAATCCAGCATGATGCGCTTTATAAATCGTATTGCGTGATTTTATATAATTTTGAACCGGTTAGTTTGCCATATTCCTCCGTTAACTATATCGAATCCATTCGCCTCCAATTCAATGTGGATATTTACGACCTCCATGTATAACATAGGTAGCCATTCCCTATAATACCTTTTCGTTTTAACCTTATCATCAGCAAGCTATTTCTAGACTTATCCTTCAATAAATTATCTGATGAAATTTTTTAAAAGCTACGCAAAGGAAAAACGTTCTTTTTGGATTGTCTTGAAAACATTGTAGGAAGTCGAGCATTTGCTCGTTACGAGCAATTCCTCCATTTTCTACAATATTTTCAAACGCCATCAGTAACAGAGGAAACGGTTTTAAGCATGTGGATTCAGCACTACATATCGAGCTGCATTGCACTAAACATTGGAAACAATGGTTGGCTATTTCAGTAAGTTTCCGAGAGCAAGTGCATGCTTTAAATCGTCATGTTCTTTTATCGCTTAGAATGTCAATGATTGAAGTATATAGATGAAATATACATATTCACCCGATTTAGCTTAAACACAATCACGACATGGATACTTTGGTCATATAATGAAAACTATATACCCTGCAGATATGATGGTGATTCTGTAGCTTATAGTAGTATAGAAACGACAAATTGCAAATGTTTGGGAGTGTTTTGATATAACATTGGCCATTTTCGCAATATTTTTTCGCCAACTCAAAGACCAGTTTACAATTCTTTCATCAAAACATTCCCAAACATTTGCAATTTGACCCTTAGGCTACTATTCACGACTATGGTGATGTACAAACAGCTTGGACCAAGGTCGGCGTCTGATTTTGCTCCAAGCTGTTTGACACGCAGACAATAGGTTAACCAAATTTGAAGAAAATCGGACGAACTGTAAAAAACGAAGCAGACGATAGTTTGAGCAGATGACAATTTTTGTAGCAGGCTAAGGGTTGATCTGCAGTCAGTTAAATAATTCGTTAGATGGACAAGATGTAACAAGACAAACATCCAGGCATAGAGACACTCTAGACTAAACGAATAGCAAATAACGCGTTTCCATTCTTACCCAATAATACTTATAATATCTACAGTCAAATATCGTTACCTCGAACTCGCTTAGCTCGAACTTCCTTTTATTTCAAACTGAAGCAAAAGTCCCGGAGATACAAAATAGAATCCCAAATTGCAAGCAGTATAGCTCAAGATCAGACGCCAAATTACTCGGCGTCTGATCTGGAGCCATTTCGCTTGTTATTTTGACAATTATGTTTTATTAAACACATGATTTAAGGTATTTCTTAACTTTATTAACAAAAACAATATTGTTCTAGGTCTTGAAAGTTCGTTTAGCTCGAACTTCGGTTAAGTCGAAGTAATTTCGAGGGTCCCAATGTGTTTGAGCTACCGAGGTTCGACTTTAGTTACTTTTAGAAGACGGACTATTCGCGTCAATTCAGATAAAGAACCCTCAAAAAAGAATTTGTACTATGCGTATCTTTAACTGATTCATACGTAGTCTTATGCAGTCAAACCTGTATTAAGCAGCACACTAAAGAGATGTGTGGTCCATCAGACAGATGATCGCCTAATGTAGAATAAAAGTAAAGCAGAAAGCTTTCAAAAAGCGTATTGCATTACTTTCGTTCTGCAATAAGCGGATACCTGTCCTTAATAGTCGATATGATACATTATTCGGTGGCCGTCCAATACAGCTTTGACTGTATTAAAGTTTTGAAGATGTGATGACAAGATAATTAAAAGAAATTAATCATTCCGGTTCACTTCTAGCCCGTTTTTCATGAGGGTGATTATTATTGCGTTCAGCTTGAATGCATTGATTCAGTGCCTGATCTTGATCCAAGCAAGATGACTCTAAAACACTAACTTAACCACATTGAGAGTATAAACTCCAAAGGAAATAAAAAAAATGTTCTCAAATTTACTTTATGTTTGGTTTATCTTCATATTATACAGCAAAAGAAGGCAAACTTTTCACTGAGCAGTATTTTGGCGCTTTATGACCTATTTAGTGTCGCAGTGCCGTTAAACCCAACTCATTCATTTCACTGAGTAGACCAAAATTCGAGTTGTCCTAAGTTGTCCTTAGGTTAAGATATTCCTAAGGAGCTTTGTGAATACGGGCTCAGCAGGTCGACATCTAAAAATCAAGTAGAGGAACATTTTTGCAACGGGTTAACCCTTTAACCGACATAGGTGACTTAAGTCGACATTGCAAAAAATGAAGTCCCAGATCAGACGCCGCCTAAAAACGGCGGCGTCTGATCAGGAACTTCACTTTTTTGCATCGAAATTTTATTCGGAATATTAGAGATGTGGAAAAGTCAAAGTTTATTTAGTTATATGTGCTATTCATTTCGTAAATACAATTGATTCAATACCAGTTACAGCCGTCAATTTACAATACGGCGGCGAATGGGTTAAGGTTAACAACGGTATTCCAATGTCCGACATGCACATGCCTGCAACCTCGTTCCCCGAAAACGAACAGGTCTGGTTGTTTTGTTACGCCGCGGTTATTGACATATACGTCACAACCTTCAATATAAGCCAATAAAAGGACAGGTCCAACAGTTGTCAAAACAGTATCTACGGCTGAACGACACTGCATGTTTCTCATGCTTGTTAAAGAGCGGTGAAGCCATATATATTGAAATTGTGAATACATACAGTGATCGCTGGCTTGACATTTGTGATAATTACTGCTGACTGAAGCCATGCTGGGGGAATTTGCCAGCCCTGTAGACGGAGAGACGCGTCTGAAAAATCTATACGTCCTTTTGGGCAGAATAGGGGGATTGGATGAATATGTTTGGGATGATATGAATGTAGAAGAACAACTTGATGACTTCTATTTGGAGTTTAAAATGCTTTTTGAAGCGGCGGAGACCAGTGGCAACAAAATGGTGGATCGCTTTACACTTCCATCAGTATTGAATGGAAACATTACAAAAGAAGACAGATCATTCAACACGGCAAAACAGTTCATCGGAGACGATATTCAAATAAAACAGGCGACAATTCTTCACAGTGCAATTTCACTCCTTGACTACAAAGCCGAATCATCTGACCAAGAACTGCGCACTATCATTAAAGAACTTATAATAAAAAAAATTCCTTTTCTCCTGAAATGCGACAGAAGCGGCAGTCCGGAGTATGACGGACAAAGTCCCCTGCACTTGGCCGTATTGAAGGAAGACGAGAAGTTAGTTAAGAGCATTGCCAGGGCAATGCGCGTGGAAGGTTTTTCTCTTGACCCAGTGGCGAGAGGCTCGAAGTTTGAGGGAACTGTCATGATGGCTGGTACTCCTCTGTGTGTCGCTGCGCTCACATTGAACACAAAGATCTTTAAGATCCTCGCTGGAGAAGCCGCCAATATAGCGGGAAAAAATAAGGATTCGGAAAATGTTTGTCACTCATTGGTCCGGTACGCCCACAACTGTCCTGATAAATTGGAAAAAATCTCTAAAATGCTGGACTACATTCTTAAGTGCAGCTGGAATAAGGGGAGAGAGAGTAGTACTGAAACCCAGAAATTACTGATGATGGAAAACAAAGACGGTCTGAACCCGCTCCAGCTAGCGACCAAATATCGTCTGCATCAGCTATTTAAGAAGCTGTTTGGCTATGAGGTAAGTGTAACCCCTTAACTGTCGAAAGCAATTCTGCTTCATTGTTAAACGTCACAGGTTAACTTAAATTTGTACTTTGCACAACCTAGTCAGACACATCATTAACCCCTTCACCATCGGAAGCAGTTCTGCGCATGCGCACTATTCTGTCTGTTTCATTTTCAAACTTCACAGGTTAAGTTAATTTTGGGAAAAATATATTGGCCGAGTGTCAAATAGCTTGGATCCTGATGAAACGCTGAGTTACTAGTCGTCTCATCCTCATCTAATATGTTTGCATATGACATAATGGTTCGGCGTAAGCAGTGCAGGGGTTACTGCTCCGGAAGTTTATATATTCAGAAAATTCTTTACTCGATTGTTCCAACTCGCAGTAAATTTCAGCTGAAGAGATTATGTTCAAAATTTTCCTTTCAATAAAATAGATAGAAAACTATGTATGTAGTTTATATTTAAGTTTAAAACAGTTGTTATGTAAAACTGGGGTCTAAGCATGAATCAAGACAACTACCATTAATTTTTCAAACATATATCGGCGTTACTTCTTCAGATAATTTCGTTGCGTTTCCTGTTTAACATGTAATGCGACATATGGCTGTTTTCCAATATCAAGTACAGTAGTGAAGGTAATTATATTGGATATTTAACGGGTTAAGCTCCTATTTGTCCCGGTTTAATATGGCTTATAAACACAACGGGTTCAAATTTCGGGCAGAAACCGTATGATGAATTTCGAATCGGCTCGTACGCCATAAACCCCGAAAACGGTCATGCAAATTAGAATAGGCATTGATTTTGTTCGGATTGGATTTCGGTTTCAATTTAATTAGTTTCTGTAACTGACCGTAACAAGTCTACCGGTCGAGATATTGTATCACTTTGTTACGATACATATTCGAATTCAGCATGTACAATGTGTTTGAAGTAATAGCCTACATTTTACAAACCACTGGATGCCAAGTTCAGCGGAGGTCAATTATTACCAGATCAAACGTATACATATTCACTAAACAACTTTCTTTAATAACGTTTCTCTTTAAACGAGGTTTTCATTATTTTTGTCATGCTGTCACGATCATTTTAAACCTGACTTTAAAAGTATTCAGTTTATGCCACAAAAGTCAATAAAATGTATTTTCATATCTTAACAGTTCAATATTTTCCAGGTGTATTGTAAGAAAAACCTCCGGGACGCCTTGCGAGATGACCAGTGGTATGACGTCACAGAGATAGACACGCAACCAGTGCCTGTCATAGCAGACGATGGAAAATCTGTTGACAACCCAGAGGGCCATGTTTCTCTACTTCCCACAATTCTTCTGCAAAGCCCACAATCGGCTATACAGTTTCTTGAATTTCAACCCATTCGACAGGTCATAGAGCAAAAATGGAATACATACAAGTGGTTCGTTTGGGCTTGGGGATTATTGCATCTGGCGTTTATGATTGGTCTTATCATGGCTGCCGTTCGAAGAGCGCAACTCACCAATGATCCAGTCTCAAATCTAAACGAGTCTTTGACTGATCGTCCAAACTTCACTTACACGGTTCCAAATGATCCATTTGTAACTGCCATGTCCATCATCGGATTAATAGTTGGGATTGCATACATAGGTTTACAGATAACAAGATGCATTACAGGGTGTTACCGAAAATCTTTCAAGCCAATCGACATTTACAAAGCATTTAAATACCCTCATTCTAACATCGTTAACAAATGTTTATTTGTTCTTTTTGCTATTTGCCTTATTTTAGACTTCATGATTGCTGTGATTCAAGTTGACACTTATGAAAACTCTATGTTAATGACTGCCGTGATAATGGGCTCATATCTGTTGTTGTTTTTTATCCAGACGATTAAACCTTTTAGCTTCTTTACAGCTTTGATCCAGATCGCTATGAAAGACCTACTCAGATTTGCAAGTATCATGATTATTTTCCTCGTGGCATTTTCAACAGCTATGTACATGGTTATGCAAGGAGCAGATTCTGAGGATGATTCGTTTCGTTCATACGAATCTACATTTATGAAAATGTTTAATGTCATGCTTGGTTTGGGAGACATTGATACCTTGTTTCATGCCAGACATCCGGCTACCGCCATTATAGTATTTGTTGTGTTTGTTCTACTAACAACGATGTTGTTACTTAATGCTTTACTTGCGGTCATGGCAAACACCTGCTCCGGTCTTCTGTCACGGTATGGTGACGTCACAGCTTACAGATTACACTATCGCCTGCACAAACTTTCAACAATACTTTTTATTGAAGATATACTTCCTCAGAAGTTGCAGAAAAGCGTTGGGGTGCTAAAAACCCAAAGACGTTTCAAGAACGAGAAATGGTACAATAATGAGAGACGCCGTATGATTCACCATTCATGCCTAACGACGAAAGATGAGAACATTCAGGAATTTTCAGCGATAGAAGGCCTGATGCACTACTTCAGGAGTAATTCGAATAAGAGTAAAGACAAAAAAAGGAATGGTTCAAAAATCGGTCCGACAATGATCCGTAAACTTGGGGTTAGTTTAACACCTAGTTTTACTGCAGGCAATGAAACGACCGATATGCAAACCATGACACCTATTCACCAACAAGCTTATGCAAACAGAGATTTACCTGTGAACGGAAGAAACGGAATAAACAATAATTATTAATGATGGAAAACAGTGCACGGCCGACGACATAAGTTTCTATGCGGGTTCTGTTATAAAACCTAGTTTAGTTTAAAAGCGTTGGCGGCAGTTAGGGTGATTGTTTTTCTAAATAATAGATTTTACTGTGTAGGTTGAAAGACCATGCAAAAACGTAACGAAATTTGAAATAAAAAGTAAGGGTCATCGATTTGTTTCAGATTTTATTGACTTTTTTCTATGTAACAAATTTTTCTACAGTTTAGAACCATATACAGCCATTTCCATCACACTCATCAAACGATTAGTTAAATGCAATGTGAACAATGCATATGCATTTTTCACATTGCATTTAATTTATCAAGTAATAAGTAACTAATATGTGTACAAAACATTTAAAACAATGTTTAAAGTATGTGTAATGCTTGTACACCTGTGTAACGTACCTCATAGTTATACCTAGTTACCATTATAACCTGTCACAGACTATCGTAGATGATTTTCTTAAACAACGGTTGTGCCATGTTTCAAAAATGGCACATACATTGTTTTAGAAGATCACCGACTATTTCATCTAATATCATGTAAGAGCCATAAACCAAAATTGCAGAAACTTGCTTTTTGTCGAACGCCGACGACTTCTTCAAAACAAAATTAACTACCAATTCAACAAAGTGATATATAGTTGGTTTTCGAAGAACACCGGTTATTTAGCTTTAGAAATACTTAACCTTTTCGCCGCCAAATTTAAGACTGTCTATTGTAACTGGTTTTAGATCAAAATCAGTCAAACCTTGTTAGCTCGAACTCATTGAGACTCTCCAAATTAGCTCGACTTAACCGAAGTTCGAGCTAAACGATATTTCACGACCTAGTGCATATGATAATATTTTGTTGATAAAGTTATGCAATACCTTATATCATGTGTTTGATAAAGCACATTAGTCAAAATAGCAAGCAGTATGTTTCCAGATCAGACACCTTATAATGCGGCGTCTGATCTGGAACTGCACTATTTGCAAGGGCGCATTTATGCGACTACGGCGGTGAAAGGGTTAACACAACGTTAACCCTCATCCCGCCGCCAAAACACAGTCCGCTGAATTATCGTCGGATTTATCTCTTTACCTTGTTCGATTCAATTTAGATTTGGTGAAACTTTACCCACTTGTCAAACAGTTTGGACCCGGTTCAAAATCAGAGTTACTCGGCGACTCAACCGGGTCAACGCTGGTTGACGTCATCACTTTAACCCTTAGCCCGCCATTCACGGCTGGGGTGATTTTTCAAACAGCTTGGATCCCGATATCACGCCAAGTGACTCGGCGTCTGATCTGGATCCAAGCTGTTTGACATTCAGACAATAGTTTCACCAATTTTTAAGTTAATCTAACAACATTTAAAAATGAAGCAGACGACAATTTTAGCAGGACGACAATTTAAGTGGCGGGCTAAGGGTTAGTAGTTACACATGTATTAAAAAGGTCATAATAACCCTTTCGGTGTCAAATTTAAAACTGTCGTCTACGACACGTTTCAAATTAAATACTTTAACAAAACGAAAAACGAAAAACAAAACGATAAACACATATATATTTATTTTTTTTAAAAAAAAGTTACACTTACCGATACCTCGATTATAATACTAACTTTTATTGCAAAGTGTGAAACGGCGCATTTATGCGACTCCGGCGGTGAATAGGTTAACATTAGCGCGCGGAAGACAATTGTCGTCTGCTGAAAATATTCTCCGCCTTTTTACAGTATCCGGGTTACTTAAAACTTTGACAAAATGGTTGTATGTGTGCCAGACAGGTTGAATCAAGACCAAACGGATAGTGACTCGATGTCCGATCCAGATCCAAGCTGTTTAAAATGATTAGTTAATGAGGTCGCGATCAGTAGGCTTATGTTTCAAAGTGTAGACCCATATAAAGCAAATTTCAGTTATTTATCGTTAAACCAATATCACGCGATCAAAGTGATGTCGTAAACAGCTTGGACCCGGATCAGACGCCGAGTAACTCAGCGTTTGATCCGGATCAAAGTTATTTGACACTTAGACAACAGTATCATCAATCTTCAAACGAATCGAACAAATGTAAAATGATCAAGCAGACAAGAATTCAATTAGTCACTATACAAACCATCATTTTACGCTTGCCAAGTGGGTTCAGCGGTGAATGGTTCATACAAGGCATCGTTATTCCTAAAACACTAAATACTTGGTCCAATATTTACAGAAAGTTTGAAAGTTAAACCTCAATTAAACATTCGACTGCTGTTCGCGACTAAGTTGATTATTCAAACAGCTTGGATCAAGATCAGACGCCGAGTAACTCGGCGTCTGATCTG
>JAULCE010100985.1:0-12589 GCA_032359355.1 Macoma nasuta | reverse complement strand
CTTTCCGGCAAGCTCGGGAAAGTACTTTCCCGAGCTTGCCGGAAAGGGCCGAGTAGTTACGATTGGTACGGTAGGTAGTACTACCGTTGGCGAAACGGGCCCCTGACACGTACAATGGGGGAAACGCTAGTTTAATTGCTTAAAACGCCAACCGCTTAAAACGCCAACCGCTTAATATGCCACCCCAGCTCACAAGCGTAACGCAACGCTAATGATATGAAACAATGTTTTTTGTCGTTTATGATTTCTTTATTACTATAGAGAGTATCATACAGTTCGAAACCAGGTCAGACGCCAGGTTATATGGTATCCGATCTGGTTTCGTGTAGCTTATCACTGATCGGCAATACACCTTTACTCCATAGATATACGTTTTAGTTACGCCTCTGTAGTATATCACTATTGAAAACACTGCGGGATATGAACCATGTACTCGTAACGAAAAAGAAGCTCCGTATTTCAAAATGTTCTCGAAGTCTTTCATAAATGGCAGTTTTCCTTTTGCCTAGATATTCGTACATTTCATTATATTCTTTCGCTGTGGATAAGTCTAAAATAACATAGTTTTACACCTCTGTAGTAGATCACTGTTGAAAGCAATGTAGGACATGAAACATTGGCTCGTAACGAGCAAATTCTCCATTTTCCACAATGTTTAAAAGTCATTTAAACACGCATGTTTCCTTTTGCCTGGCTATTCGTGCTATTCATTATATTATTTCAATGTGGATAACTCTCAAATAACACATGAAGTGAAGACTTAAAGCGTTAGTTTGTAAAGAACAGTGGCCGTATTCATAAAGCTCCTACGAAAAATCTCAAACTTAAGTAATAATTACCAATGCAGATATCCATTATTTTCAATTATAGTTCAATGAAACTATGCATTCTTGTGAAAAATTACGTTTTTCACAAGCATGCAAAGTTTCATTGAAGTATTGTGGACAAAAATAGAGAAATCTATGATTTATTAATACGGCCCCAAGTGACCCTCTCATCACATTTAGACATTGTTTTCTACTCTTCAATTATCAGATACTGGAATCCTGTGACTTTTATTCAGTACTCGACAATTTCTTTGATTAAGACCACCTTTTCTTAACTCCTCCACTGCTTACACCGAACCATGAAAAAAGCGTAGATCCGGATGAGACGCCGAGCAACTCGGCATCTTACCCGGATCTTAGTTGTTTGGCACTCAGCCAATATGTTTACCCATACTTAAGTTGTGAATTTCGAAAATGAAGCAGACGAAATATTGCGCATGCGCAGAATTGCTATCGACAGGACTCCGATGCCTCCCGTACTCTCAATGCTTTGATTTTCAGGCTAAATACGATGGTAACGCCATCGAGCAGGACATGACGACGGGCTACCCCGTGAAGACCACCAGCTCTGGAGACGACCTCTTCACGGCGAGGCTCGCGACGTTCTCCAGTAACGCCACGTATAGCAACATCCTCTCGCTCGGCAGATTCGATCAGTTCTTCGATTCTGTGGTCGTCAAAACACTTGGCCAATCTGGGAAGACACAATACTACTCCACTGGTAACTAGCTCGTCCTCTTCGCATTCGGATCCAAGTTGTTTGATACTCGGCCAATGGTTTTACCAATGGTCGAGGGAGTGCGTTGATTCTAATGCGGATGTAAATCAAATATTGCGCTTGTGCACAACCTGCCTGGCAGTGAATGGGTTATTATGGTTAACAATTCACTCTCACTATGCCGCCCCACAGCGCGGGGCTTGGGCTGGTCAAGATTTGGGAATTCCCTTGCAGTCGGTCTCTTGGTTTTTTTATTCACTACTAATTAGCCGGGTTTCGCAAAAAAATCTGATTTCAGATTCCTATCGTCCGGACCCAAACATCCGACTATGCGTATGAAACAGTTTCCATTAAAAGAACATGGAACCATGATTTAACTCACAGTATCGTGTCCACTATACACTTGACATTGTGTGTTAATGATGGTTGACTTTATTAGTTTTCTTATATGTTCAGATATTTGGTTCGGAATACTCACTTTGTTCCAACAGCTTTACTTCTAGGTCAGATACTGAGCTACTCAGTGTCATATCACGGTCATCACTGTTAACAAATACTAGCTTTCCTTATGTGGTTACAGCATGATAATGGTAATCGTGCATTAATATCCTTGTTTATATCCCTTTAATCATTGTTAAACATTGTTATTGTTGTTTGATATTGTAAATATGTTTGTTTTGTTTTGAGGGCATCGTGGAAGATTATTATTATTATTATTATTATTATTATTATTATCATTATCATTACTATTATTATCAGAAGTAGTAGTAGTAGTAGTAGTAGTAGTATAAGGCTTGTAATTAAGGACATGATTATATCGGGATAAGAATATAGTTTAATGCATCCGATGAACTTCACGATATATATGTCCGATATCGTTCGAGGTCTTCACTGTTAAACCTTTCGCCGTCAACATATTTACCAAATTTCAAGAGAATCGAACAAGTTTAAAAATCAAGCAGACGATAATTTAGCGGACTATTTTATTGGGCGGCAGAATAAGGGTTAATAACAATCCATCGCTTAATAGTATTAGTTGTATTTAGCTTTTTAACCCTTTCACCGCCATAGGCGACTCAAATCGACATTGCACAAATGTAAAGCCACTGATCAGTCGCCGCCTTAGAAGGTGTATAATATGTATACCGAATATTTGAGTATCGGAACAACCAAGGTTTATTTAATTATTTCTGCTATCTATTTCGCTAAAATATTTTATTCAAATTCAGGAACAACCGACATTTTTTTTTTTGATTTGGCGCCGAAAGGGTCAAGTTGCACTCACTGGGAAATGGTCACATAAATTTAAAAAGAAATACAAACAGAGAAAACATAGAACGGCCTCAGATACAATAAAAGTGATTTGACTCTTCATATGGTCCGACTTCAATACAAACGATCGAATGTGAAGCAGCGTACTTGCTTTATCGCAAGGTTAAAGGTCGTCTTTTCTCCCTCTTTCACCTAGCTAATCGTATAAATATTCGTTCTGACGTAAGCTGCGGCATTAACCGCTTGTGTCTTCAACCTACAACAACGGAAGATGGCAGTGCTGCACATTCTGCTTTCCGTGTTCACGGTTTCATTTTGTCTTGGAGCCGACTTAGACTTGATACTGAAGAAGTTGTATACCATGGAGGAAGCTATACACCAGGTTAGTCCACTCTATCTATTTCGTCGTCAAATTTAGACCAAATTGAAGTTTCAGATTCAATATTTTTACGAAAAGAAAAAAATGAATAAAGGAATAAACTTATACATTCCGATACTTCTATAATAAGACTGATTTAAATGGCAAATAGTGAAGTTCCTGATTAGACGCCGACTTTGTAAGGCGGCGGCTGATCTGGAACTTTACCATTGGCAATGGCGCATTTAGGCGACTACGGCGTCGAAAGAGCTTTGACACTTCAATTGTAGGCTAATTTATTATTGTTAGAGTTGCAGCGGATGGCTAAATGTAATCGTTTTACATGAAATAACGGACTGTTTTCTCTGCAAGACGATATTCTAATGATGGTCAAAACGTAGGTTTGGTGGAGAAATAAGGATTTTATTATTTTTTATACGCTCCTTAACTGTAGTTATGCTACTTTCCCCCTTCAATAATCAATATCAATTAATTAATGCTAGTGTTGCAGCGAATAGATTTATACATTTATATTTTTTTACGTTATAACAATTGCTTTCTTTCCAAAACGATTCCAATGAATGGTCACAGCGTAGAATTTTGTCCAGAAGTGTTGGATACGCGCTATCTCTATAGCCCCGATACTTTATCTTTCAATCGAATTTTATCATTCGCTAGAGTTACAGCGGGTAATTTAATGTATTCCTATTTTATGTTTTTATATGAAATAACTGTTTTCTGTGCAAGACTCTTCTAATGAACGGCCACAACGATGGGTTTGATGGAGAAATAAGGATTTTATTAGTTTTTATACGCTCCTTATCTGTAGTTATGCTACAGTCACCAAGCAATATCAATTTATTAATGTTATGGTTGCAGCGAATAGCTTTATGCTTTCTTTTTACGTAAAAATGTTTAATTTCCACGACGATTCTAATAATTGGTATCAACATAGAGATTGGTCGAAAAATAAGAATTGAACATATTTGATACGCGCCTTATCTGTAGCCCCGTTATTATTACCGTTTAATAGAAAAGTTGCAGCGGGTAGTTTGATGTGTTCTCTCTGGATATAGTGACAAGGCTATATTGGCGAGAAAATATTGAATCGTTAGATGTCGACAGTAAATGCTGGGAAACAAGAGATGGAATATTTCGGGAATTTTGTCAATGTTTGCCTTAGCAAAATAATTTATTTCAAAATTAAACATCGTAATTGTAGAAACATTTTTACGAAGTGAATTATTAAAACGAAAAAAACTGGTATGTCTTTTTATCCATGATGATTACTATTAACAGATGGTTGTTTTTTTTCTATTTTACAGGTGTATATCAAACATTTTATGCCTTGTTCACAATAGTTACAAATCATATGCATCTCCTTTTGAACTTTTCCCCAAATATCCTATTTCTAGACTGGTACTAAGTGCAACTTAAAGCATCTGAATAGATTAAAGAATGTTGATGGAAACCAAACATGCTAAATTTGAAAAACATCAAAAACATTCATGGTGGGAAATTGAGCATTTGCTCATTATGAGCAACTGCTCCATTTTCACAACGTTTTCAAATGCCATCTACTACAAAGGCGTGAAAAGACGTTCCTATGAGATAAATAGTTAACTCTTTGGGCGCCGTAGTCGCCTTAATGCGCCATGGCAAATAATGTAGTCCTTGATCACCCGCCGCCTCTTTGAGGCGGCGGTTGATCAGAGACTTAAGTTTTTTGCAATATAAATTATTCTTATAATAGAGGTATCGAAAAGTGTTTTTTTAATTACTTTTTTAATTTTCGTAAAAATATTTGAAATTGACATAACTCACAAAACTATGCGAGCATGTTGTTCCAGTACTATTTATTTTAACATTGCGATTCTATGTTTAGAACAGCCCCGGTTCTCACTAAACCTCCCGAGCAGAGATCTTGCTCAATCTCGGCATATTTTGAAATTTGATTCGATTTAAATTCTATTTGTATTGCACTGAAATTGCTACTGTCAGTGAAACAATCATATTTATCTGACAGTCAAAATTTCAGTGCAGTGGCAATATAAATAGGGTCGATTTCTGTTGAATATTTGTGACTGAGCAAGATTTCAGTCTGCGAAGTTGAGTTCTAAGCATACAGTGCTAGTAACGCTATTCTTTACCATATTGCGTTAAACACCGACCACTGTCAACCTGTAAAACAGTTTGGAACCAGATTAGACGCCGAGTTACTCGGCGTCTGATCTGTCTCCACTTTGTTCTTCATATATCGAAATAAACCATTCAAAAATGGCACTGAAACATGTCCCTTTTCCATATTTCTTACATTTAGTAGGCATTGCATTGAACGGTAAAAAAAGCGTGTGTCCAATTGTGATCTGTATCTGCCGTTTGTGCATATCAAGTTCCTAATACTGCACTTTCAGTAAAATAGCGGCTACAACTTATCATGAATAAACGGCAGAGCTTTTTTAAGCGAATAGATATAGGCGATTATTTTAAGTTTCTTTGCTCGATATTGAATTCCGATGATGCGTTTATAATCCAGATTAATGATCTTCCTAAATAGACAAAAGTGTACCTGCGTGCCAGTATCATTTCTTCATTCGTTTCAACATCGGCAAGTGTAACTTTTTTTTTCTTTTCGTAAAAACATTTGATCTGAAACTTGTCAAAGATGACAGTTTTAAATTTGGCACCAAAAGGGTTTATAACGTGCCATACAGACACGTATGAGTGAAACTACCCTTTTCGTCCCGCGCTAAGTGCCTTGACAATGTCTTTTCGAAACCCTTTACTCCACCGAAGCGCTATTTAGATACTATTATATGTAGAAGACACTTACTATAAACATTGTAGTAAATGGCGCATTTGTTCGTTTGCTCCATTTCCTACATTTTTTTCAAAACAATTCAAAATTGCCCAGATATGCATGTACATTATATACATATAAAGAAAATGTCAGTGCAGTGACTGGCTACTCCAGTGCACAGCCAGTTAATCTCAGTTAACTTATATGCGAGTCTTAAACTGATTTTTTCCATTTTTTTTATCGTCTAGGACGTCAGAATTTTGCGAGACTCAGTAGAAAGCAACAGGCGGTCGATTGAAACCATACTAAGCATTCTAAATAGCACCAAAGATGTCATATCCCTGAGAGACAACAAAACGCTGACGACTCGTAGCAATGACAAGGAAGAAAAAGAAAACACTTACTTGAAGGAAACTATTGAACGCATGAGGCGTGCCTTTGGCGAAGAGAAGAGATATTTAAGGGATAAAGAAGATAACCTTACGGCTGAATTGAACGATATGAAAAAAACTGTGGAGAACTTCGAGAACAATTTGATAGATTTTATGATAAACAATGGTATAGAAATGACCAATCTGAAACAGACGACCATTGATGACCTAACCAATTTAGTCACCAATTTTTCTCAACATACCGCTACAGTTATGCAAGACAATGCTGCAAAAGTGGTTCAAACTTTAGACGAAAAACTGGGCATGCTTCTGCTGGGACAAAAAGATTTACAAAGCAACAGCGTTGCTTTGGCTGGAAATCAAGAAGACACAAAGACAGAACAGCTATGGTTAAAGATGTGTTTGTTGCTTCCAATATTTAAGTATCCCTACAATATCCGGCTTGCAAACGCGTCATGTATCGAACATACTACTCGAGGAAGAGTTGAAGTCTTACACAACGGCCGCTGGGGAACAGTCTGTGACGACGCCTTCAATAACAACGCTGCCACAGTTGTCTGCCGTTCCCTCGGATATTCAGTTGGAGTAGCAAAAGATGATACTGATTTTGGACCGGGATCTGGAGACATATGGCTTGATGATGTAACGTGCACTGGATCAGAAGCTGATGTATTCAGCTGCCCGGCGAACCCTATTGGAACCCATGACTGTAGCCATGGTGAAGATGTAGGCGTGGTCTGCAGCTAGAGTACACCGTGGTGTTCCCTACAGCTTTGTCACCTCCAGTGTCAGCGTGTAACAGAACTATCTCTTTCAGTGACAAATTTAAAACTGTCGTCTTTGACAATTTAAACCGCTTAACTGCCTAATCCCAACAACAGTGTCGTATGCAAATAGCTTGGATCCGGATAAGACGCCGAGTAACTCGGCGTCTCGTCCAGATCCAAGCTGTTTGACCCTCAGCTAAAAAAAATTCTGATTTGTTTGACTCTCGGCTTATTTCTAATTTCAACCCGTGGAATCTGTGAAGTTTAAGAATAAAATAGACGAAATATTGCTCATGCGCTTAAATGCCGCGGAAGTGAAGGGGTTAAGACAAGTTTCTTTTGCGAAATGAAGAACCATTAAAAGAGGAATAAATTAGACAATCATATGGCAACAAGTGAAGTTCCTGATCAAACGCCGCCTTGGAAAGGCGGCGGTTGATCAAGGATTTCACTCATTGCATTCACTCGGCTGCCATTTGGCGAAATTGGCAGCGAAAAATTAAATAAATTAAACTTTTACCTGCAGTGACATATTTTCGACACTAGCTTATGATTAGGAACTACACTATTTCTGGGGAAATATTGTTACTGGTGGGTTTAAAACAGCGCATGCCAAGTTCAGCCGATCTTGGTCTGCACTGTTTGAAAAATCAAAATACTTTTGTTTACTTGTAAGTACGTTACAATTGTAAATAAGGAATTGATGAACAAGAATATCAAGGCTGATTATGAAACACGGCGATATAAGATAGTTATCTTTATGTTTTACCAGAAGATATTATATACGTTACAAAGAAGGTGCACCCATTGATTTTACATGAAATAGTAGAAAGATAAAAATGTGAACTATTTTTATTGCATAATTGTATGAGTTTGTAAATGTTTTGTTGTGTACGTCAGCGAGAGAGAGAGAGAGAGAGAGAGAGAGAGAGAGACTGTATATACATTAATTAAATTAATACCGGTATCGTCTGAATTGAACCCGATTTAAACGAAGGCGCTTTGAATCGGTTTAATTATTCATGGAGCAAATTACGGACGAACCATGATTCGCTTTATAAAGCGCATCATGCGCTTTCTGAGAGTGTTGAACCTGTCTGTACGTAATATCATACCGCTGAAACAGAGCGGTACGGGTAAAACCTTTTGTCACTGAATTTGAAATTTTCGGTTGTAACTGGTTTTGGACCAAATATTTTAACGAAATGTAAAAAAAAAAACAATGGAAAAAAACTTTGGCTGTTTCGAAATCCCAATCATTCGGATAAAATTCTGTTCCCAAAAAAAGTGAAGTCCCTGTTCAGACGCCGCCTTCTAAGGCGGCGTCTGATCTGGGACTGCACCTTTTGTAATGTCGACTTGAGTCGCCTACGGCGCTGAAAGGGTAAACGTTGATCTTGATGTTTTGTGGGTATTGATTTAACGCTGAAAGATAAATGAAATGATAAAGACTTTAAATATCTAAAAACACTCCTCACCAGTAAACTGAATTATGTTGATCGGCCCATTACGATAATTATGCAGATATTTATCACGTGCAACGCCAGTGTCATTTCAAACATTATGAAACTTTAATCTCCATTCAATGATTAATGGGATTGAAAACGTTTCTTCTGAGGTATTAACCCTTTACCGAATATGCTACTTTAAGACCCATCCCCAAAGAAAGCACCTGATAAACCGGTGGAACAATCTGTTGGAAACGACAATGCCAGTTTCGATTGTTTTTGAAAACATTGTGGACAATGGAGCATTTGCTCATAATGAGCAAATGCTCCTTTTTCAACAATGTTTTTCAAAGGTCGTGTACTATAGAGGGGTGGAAGGTGTTTCAAGAAGGTAAATGGGTTTGCTTTGTACACTACACACAGTATCCATATCAAAAAGTCGGACACACTTTACTTGAAAGCAGTGACGACCTAGATCGGGTCGAGTCCTAAATATTAAACTTTTATCACACAATCCCCTAGCCGTGACGGTAATTTAATCCTTCACTCAATTATAGTACATGATTTATATGAGTTTCTAGAAGAAAGGAGATCACAAAGCAAAACATAGGTTTTTGTTCCATAGTTCTAGTTAAGGGTCTCGTTTCGATTAAATCATAAATTCGACTAAACCGATTTCGAGATGTCACGGTAAAGAAAGACTCGGAAAGGAGTTCTGTGAAAGCAGTTCTTTCCTATCCGGTCTTAAGCGGTACCTCAAACATGGGACAAAGGTGGTCCTTGATTAAGACAGGTGATCTTTATGCCTGGGTTTATAAGTTGACTCGGCAAAAGATGCATTCCAGCACGTCAATCATTCGCTGAAAAGGGAGTTTGACGAAAGAAATTGACCCATCTGGATAAAGCTTAAATATTCATCAATACAGCAAACAACGCAGACCCGGATCAGGGGGTTCCTTCAGGAGCGCTCTGATCTGGTTCTACGATGGTTGCCTATGTTCCTTTTAAGGGACGATGGGCATACATGGGTTAATGCAGAGTTCACAAAAGAGCTGTCTGCATTAGTTTCGCCCTGCATGAAGCGACCACCTGTCATCAATAGTCGATATGATACCTTGTTGGATGACCGTCTAAGACAGGTTTGACTGTACACATCTTTTCACAAGAATAAACGAAATATTCCATAAATGAACTTACCCATTTGAATATCAGTTTAAATCCATAGCACGAATATCAAAAACACAAAACACATACTATTATGTTCAATTGGAAAAACAGTACACGTTTTCTATAACATTTACATAATTTTAGTATAAATAAAATTTAATGTATAAATAAATACCCATGTAAAACCCGTGGGGTCTATGCACTTTGGATATTTCCACCGTAACCGCGGACAAAAAACGAACTGTGTGTGTTCTTTCCTTATCGATGTTATCTATTATCTTCTTTCAAATTTTCTAAAATAAATACTCCATTTCTTCATCAAGAATAAAATAATAAATGAACATTGATCGACCTCCGCAATGTATGTGATTTATCATTTATATATATAAGTGTATATTTTTTCTTGCACAGTAAAAACTCTCTGCAGCGACCACTAAAAGAAAGGGTGCTCGTTTATACAAATTGTCTGCTTCATTCAGCACAGTATATAATGCAAAAAGCTCCTCCATGAGCTATCTGCATTCTTTCTGTGCTACACGAAGCTGTCTATTTAAACATCACAATGCCCCTTCCTTTATCAACCGTTGTAGACAGGTTGTACTTTTTTGCTGTTGTAAACAAACTTACTGAGATGATTTGCTTTGAGTGGACTTCTGAACAATGTAGGTTTTCTTTTGCTTTGGTTTTGTTGGGTTTTACGTCACTTCGACAATGATTCGGTCGTTTTGCAAAGGAAGACCCCAGTAGCCGGACTGTACTTTCGGGCATAGGCGGACATCAGGGTAGAACCACCCACCTTCCGCAAGTCAACCGAAAGTCTTCTCTGCATGAAAATCCAAACAAGCACATGGCCGGGTTACACATTTGTGACAGAAATAAATGATGAACCCTTTCGCCACCAAATGTTAAATGGTAGGTTAAAAGTGGTTTTGGATCAAACATTTCAACGAAATAAATAACATTAATAATCAAATAAACTTTGACTTTTCCGATAATGCTCATATTCGGAATAAATTTTATTGCAAAGTGAAGTCTCTGATCAGACGCCGTCTTCTATGGTTGCGTCTGATCTGGGGCTCCACTTTTTCGCAATGGCGATTCGAGTCGTCTACAGCAGTGAAAGAGTTAAAATGGTGTCGAGTCAAAAGTAAAAACGGACCGAAACGAAGCGAATCAGGCTCCAAACAGAATCGAACTGTTCATGTATCTTATAATTGGTCAACAGCTCGAAAAATAACTCTTACCCTCTTGCGAAATGCGTCGTCTGATCAAAGACGCGTCTGCTTCAACTCAAAACCTCGTCCAATTTTGAAACAATTGGTCCAGTATAGCTTTAAAGCTCGGATCCGGATCAGACGTCGAGATACTCAACGTTTGATCTAGTTTAAACATATCTTATTTCAATATGAATTGAAAGGGGTTTCGCCAAGTTGTTTGACACTCGGACAACAGTTTCACTACATTTGAAAAGAATCGAACATGGGTAAGAGGACAAGCGGACGAGAACTCCGCGGTCTTTTTTTTGGGCGATAGAATAAGGGTTAACCAGCTACATGTTCTGGAAATATCGCTCATCAACCTGGCAATTATATTCATCCATAACAGACGACGTGTAACATGGAATCTTTTTAGTTCCGATTTTTTTAAAAGTCGGGTTCCGTCTTATAATCTTGTTCCGGGCACTATAGGTTTATTTTGACTCGTTGATTTAAATCCGTTAACGAAACTGAAATACAGAGGATGAACAAAAGCTACAGATATGCTATTATCTTGACTTTGATAAACATATGGGCCATGTCCCGCGAAAGGGGGCACTCGGGCAAAACAAACTGACGTGGCGGCTGATCAGGGTCTGCACTGTTTGCAATCTTACAGAACTTCCAATTCTACACGTAAATGAGTACAAATGCTAAATTTTATGACTAGATGCTAGAATTGTAGCGCTGACAAAGATCTGAGTCCGCGCTTTTTCGATATGTCCGAGTGTCCCTTTTCGCTTGACGCGGCCCATATGGAAGGTTTGTCGTTTTATTATCATAAAACCATAATTACATACAGACTCACAGTACTATTGCGCGAAACCTTTATTCGACTTATATTTCAAATAAGTGTGACCCTGGGATAACAATTGTCGTGTTTGACGAACATGTTTTATACGATGATGTAAAATTATACAAGTCAAATGATATATGTTTTATTCTGCTCCGTTTACGCTAATGTTTGGCTTATTGGACGTCCCAGAGAGAGGGGATAACATCGGCATACATGCCTAACAGTGTTTTATAGGGATTTCTCAGTGATTTTCACTACTGGCAGTGAAATTATAACTTTTCAGCAGTGAAATTATAACTCTTTTATTTTGAAGTGTTATGTTTGGTTTTGATTTTTTTATATATATTTTTTTACTTACATGTTTTATCTTATTTTTATCTAAGGCATTTCTGGCTTGTCACGTTGTTTTTTCTTATCTATAGCTGACAAAAAAAATAACTTTAACAAGATACATTTAAGAAATAGAATAATTGTACTTTACAGTGTAAGATCGAATTATATTTATACTTTGCTTCCCACTCGATTAATTATAATTCGATCTTACACTGTAAAATACAATTATCCTCTATGTATATAGTAACGAAGAAGGACACTGACGAACCTTACTCATTTTGATGGGGTATTTTGTTTCTTGTGCATACCCAGTGTATAGCACTGACACCAAAGTGTCATACGAAAGACTGGTGGTGCAGGGGCCGTATTCACAAAGCGTCTTAGTACAATCTTAAACTCAAGTGAAAATTTCAAAAGCAGATGTCTCTTTATTTACAAAAAATACTTCAATGAAA
>JAULCE010100874.1:0-12589 GCA_032359355.1 Macoma nasuta | reverse complement strand
ATCAGGAAGGCATATTCGGATTTAACGGAGCGAGATTTATCGCGTCTTAAGATCAGACCCCATGAGCTCCGGGCCCTATCTACATCTTGGGCGTTTGTCAATCATACACCCCTTGATGAGATTCTCAGGGCAGCTTACTGGAAGAACTCTTCGACTTTTTCGTCCTTTTATCTGAGATCTCTTTCTCTTCAAAAGGACAACCTATTTATGCTTGGCCCCCTTGTGGTCGCTCAAACAATTGTCGATTCTTCTTCTTCTTCCTCTTTGTCTGTGGCCACGTCCTGCTGTCCGCCAAGTTCAGTTAAGTGACGCCCAGCCAAGAAGATAGCGCTTTATTTTTTGAAAAACCAGGTTTAGAATATTTTTCATTCTGAAATTAATAAGCTTGCTTGGCCTTTAAAAAAGGAATATGCACTATGACTTCTAAATACTTTGACATACACCCTGAAGTCAGCGTACAGCTTAAGGCCAAATGCGAATTGTGTGGAACGTTTATATCTGGATCTATCAAGACCACATCAAATTCAGTATAATCTTTGTTTTCATAAATGGCCCTTATCCCGCTTCACAAAATGTGTCGAATGCTCAAAATGATGTATATCGTTAATCGTCTGATCAACTTAAACACTGCTAAAAAGATTAATCATTTGTCTGAATGTAAAACATCTTTGATCCAGATCAGACGCTAATCTTCTCAACTATTGATTTTGAGCTGATATTGTTTGAATATTCAAATTATAATAACAGGCAGTGAAGACCATGATCAGATACCTAAATATTCGAGATAATTTACTACCAGGGTTCCAGATTATAAATAAAAGGAGTAAATTACCGTAAATACCCAGTTCTTCGCTAAACAGCCCACAATCAGATAGTAAAGAGCCTGACCAGACTGCTGTGTAATGAGCAGTTTTTTGTCTACATATTTGAATAGTCTGCTCTAAATGATGCAGACTCAATGACGGTACGATTGCAAAACTGATAATGGTTAAATGTTATTCCTATTTTTGATCATTTAGGATGTGTAGATGTCACTGGTTTAGAAATCAAACCTTTATGTGCGAGAATAGTGCACACTTTGTCATTATGCTAATAGTGATTTATGAAACATTCAGTCAACCATTCAGTACATTATCTAATATAACTTTAGTGCTGGACATTGTATATACAATGTTTATTGATATTGTGAATCAGTGTTAGTGTTTTTTTATATGAATGTAATCGAATGTAATAAGCTATTTTGAGATTTCTTGCCCTGATGAAAAGATGAATATCTAAAGAAAAAGGAATGATTTTTTCATGAACAGTGAAAATGACTTTTGAAAATATTATGAGAAAAAGCTCCATTTTCCACAATATTTTCAAAAGTCATTTTCAGTATCATATTTTCAAACAGTTTAGATCCTGATAAGACGCCGAATAACTTGGCGTCTGAGCTGGATCCAAGCTGTTGTACTCTCGGCCAATTGGTTCACGCAATTTCTCTAGAATCGAATGCGATGTTGAAATGAAGCAGACGACAACTTTTACGAGCGACAATTCAATTAGGAAAGATGGCGGCAACTAAAGACATGTGCTCTCGTTAGCGTTTTCCTCATCGCTCTTCATTAGATTTTCAAATTTTCAAATATACTAAAAAACACAATTTTTTATATCTCAAGGGAGCAAAATTGTTGCATTTTTATACTATCATCAGGGAGTAACGATAAGTTCTGAATTTACAAATGTTTCTTACATGTTTTGTAAATAGAGCCAATAAAGCTAAGACAGCCAATTGTCTGTGCTGTATTGGCACTGCGTAAAATCGCCCAAAAACAGCTTGCGAATAATGGCAATCAGTCACATAAACCAATAGATGGTTTCGATCAGTAACAACTTCCGGTGGAAGAAGACCTGTATACACTCGTTGCTTTAAATGTAGCACGAATCATTATGTGAAAAGGAAAATGCAGAAAACAACTTATAGGAAAACGATGTCAGCTGCTCAAAAGATAACGAAATTCGAACTGTTAAGTGAATTATGCGGAAATTGCAATATAACGCAAGTAATTTGTGCGTGTCGGGTGTTTGATGAGATAGACATAGATGATATTTCAAGTGCAAATAATGTAAATGAACGATTGCATTCTTCAGAAATAGAGACTTTACCAAAATATTCAAATTCTGTAGAAAAACTCGATTGTAAATTAGAGATAATGTATAATAATTATTTTAGCTACGACGAACATGATATACATATTGCGTTTTTAAACATACATCAGATGTTGCCTTAATTAAACAAAATTAGCTATCACTTATCACTCTCAAACAGCACCGACATTTTTGGATTTTGCAAAACATTTGCCACTCTGATATTGATAATAATGCTTTACAAACAAATGATTTCAATTTTGAAAGGAAAGATAGGCGGTAAAAAGGGGTGGTGTATTAATTGTCTATATCCACAGTAACTAATCAGATATTCTCCGTTTTGATCTTGAACGAATCGATATGTTTACAGGTGATTTGAAGGCTTGCAAATTAATAATACTTAATTAAGATTGTTAGTAGGCTGTCGGTAATAAACAATGCTTGATTGATAACATTGAACTGGTGTTAGACAGGTTAGATATTTCGATGTATGAGTATTTTATTCTTGGGGATTTGAATGTTAAATTTATACAAAACAAAAACCCTCTCTCTGGGACGTCCAATTAGCCCAAAAGTTGGCAGAAACGGTCGTAAACAACAAAACCAAAACCAAACAAATCGAAAACAAGTGTCAAAATAACCAAGGAATAAAAATAGAAATAGTTTAAGCCGGCTATGTCAATTTCATCTTACCAGACCCACTTAAAAAACTAACCTACAATGGATGAAACACACACTCATTTCTACATCAGCGACAAAATGAAGTTATATTGAAATTTGGTTTACATCAACTTATTAACAGGCTTAAACGTTTAACAAATGGTAGCACAGCAATCATAGAGCATAAGTATACAAACTTATAGGTCACGTTTGTGAAGTCAGAGTTCCATCTAATAGTATAAGCGACCATTTGCCTGTTTGTTTCACTCGTTCTTTTGACAATAAAAACATAGGTCAGCATTACCATAACAAAATTAAACATCGATGTTTTAAACTGCTTGACTTGATCTCTGCTGGAAATAATCTAATTCAGCAATTAGATGATCCTAATAGATCATTACAAATGTTTTATCGCTCACTTGATTATGCCTTACAGAAACATACAGCGGTAAAAGTAAATAAAATAAAACGGGGAAAACAACCAGCATGTTTACTGATGACATCAAAACTGCTATATATAAACGTAATAACATACATATGCTAAACCAGTATTCAGAATTATATAAAAAGAAACAAAGTAAATTCAATGATACGTCAATATAAAAGCATATTTTTAAAAGAATCTGTACACATCTATAAATCACTTAGGTCCTTATGACAAACTATGAAAAATATATCTTACAAGAATCAACAACGAACTAGATTTTTCGAGTAAAATGTTCTCGTTGAAATTTATGTATGCGATTGAAACCACATACAAAAAGTCCATTATTCTAATTCTTTGCCACTTGTATGTTTGTGTAAGGTGTGATGGGGGATGGATCCCCGACCTTCTCACACCTATGATTGGGACAATAAATAAAGAGGGGATGAATGTAGTAATCAGTGGTTAGTATTCGGAGTAAGTTGTGATCGAAGTACACGGCGACGAATCCGCCACACTTGCGTAGTGCTGCACCTGCGTAGTGCTCTAAAACAGCCCAGCTTATCAAAATGATGTAGACAATGACCAAGTACAGACCTCTATATCAAGGGTTCCTTGATGTGGTTCTATCTGCGCGATTTCGACAGGTAGAATAACTATAAACGTGATTGTTTACCATGTTACAGGTTAGAATTTGAGCACTGTCAACGTGTACTGATAGTTTAGAACCAGTAGAGACGCCGAGTTACTCGGTGTCTGGGATGATTCTTTACTAATTGACAGTTACGGTAAAACAATCTAATATGCCTTAAAATTGTAAATTGTTTCATATTGATTGCATTGCGTTTGCGTAACTTGACTTTTGAAACGGGGGTATAGAATAGCGGTTTCCCACAGTATGTAACATTTCGTCCAACTTTCATTTAACTTCTCAAACTGAGATCAAGTGCAAGCTTAAAAGTGACAAGTTTTTAATTTTGAACCTAAAGGTGAACATAAGAGCTTGAGCAAAACCTCTATTAAAGACGTTCAGTGAAACCGGAGCATGACTGGCGATATAATATTGTAACCTTTTTTGTCTTTTATTTACCACTAAACATAATGCAGACTAGGTCTGGCTGCAGCAATAGAAATACAGAAAATGTAAATACCAGAGAAGATACTGTTGCTACCACTGTTTAAGATCGCATACCAGACTATGAAGAGTTGAAAGAAAAGAACGTTAATATCAGTTATGTCACTGATGACGACGATGATTTAGAACGCGTCACATAATATGAAGAATTGAAAAATCACATAGCAAATGTCACGAATTTTTTGTTGACGAGGACGCTTTATAACACTCTCACACATATGAATAAGTAAAACGCCAGAGAATTACTGGTTCTACGCGTAGTTGGACAGCCTAAATGACTGGGCTGGCTTGAATTGGACCTGCTGGGATTTGACAGAAAAAAAAACTGCGCTGGAGCCAATTAGTGGTCAGCTGTTTGATCTTTAAAGTTTATGATTGACATGAGGCGTGTGTTCGGAAGAGAAACTTGTTATATCATTAGATCCCTCCTAGTGACGATTTATATGGTTATCATCGAACCATTGTTTGGTAGCAGAGCGAGATTATAAAAAGGTATTTAATATTGTGACAATTGAAACGTGTGTCAATACTAGTGTTTCGCGGTGACAAACAACAAGTGTATACACGTTGGAAAGCGACGTTCACTGCATGTATAGATAAGGCACCCGCAACATCCGAGTATAAGCTATTACAGCTTATGGCGCATTTTGCATACAATAGAGAATTTGGGTCTCTCGGCAATAGCACATGAAACGGCAAAGAAGGAACGCCTTGACAGAAAATTCGGTGGTTAAAGACGTTAGGTAGCTATGTACTTTGAAGAGCTACAACGCATCAGACCACTGAGAGCCGGGAGTGCCAAGGACATAGAGCGCTTCCTTTGCGGACCTGCTAGACGTCACAGTTGTAAATTTGATAGAGACAGGCCGCACCGACGAATTAAAGGACAGGTCCTTTTACAAGAAGTTTCAATCAAAAATGCCAGGAGACATGTTGACACGGTTCCACAGATGGATCTTCGAAAATTCAAGACAGAAATCTGTTGAAATTCTCCGAGAGTGGATATTGAGGAGGGAATCAAAGTTCCACATGATTGCATCAGAAGAAGTACATGGGAAACAGTACATTCAATTTTTTAAGGACAATACCAGTTATTGTGCGAAATGGAAGTCGTTGGCTACGCGTTAATGTGCTTTTGGACGACGGCAGTGCAAGGTCGTGTATAAACTCAGATGTTGCCGCAGAACCTGGATTACAATCGGAAAAAACAAAAAGTGACAATAAATGTGTTAAATGGTAAGTGTGAAACATTTCAGACAATTCTTGTGGATTTTATAGTTGAGAGTGTAAACGGATATTTTCGACGAGAAGTTGATGCTTTGACAACAAACAACGTAACGGGGAACATGGAAGTCATTGACTGGCGAAAGTATGCACCAAAATGGCAACACTTGCGTTAGATTAAGTTTCCGAGCTATAGAAACAGACCGACAGTGGACTTACTTCTAGGTGCTTTACTATGCTGACTGCGAGATTGAAACCGCTTGGATGGACATGTGTCGGGTCCCCTTTTACGCATGATGACAGAAGAATAAGTACCAACTATGCAAATACATTTTTCGCAAGGCAAGAAAATGGAAATTAGTCGGTCGACAAATTGAATCCCAAATAGTGAGCGGTTACGAAGAAACCAATGTCATTAGACTAGAAGATATACATGCAATGAATACTGCCGAGACCTCGTTGAGCTATCAAAATGGTAGATATGAGCATTCATATTGGGTAGACCAAATTTGCCAGATAACTATCTCATGGCGCTAAAAAGGTTACAAAATACTGAGAAAAGGCTAAATAGGGAGCCAGGTATTGGCACAGAGTACGATGACGTGATAGAGCAGTGTATACAGAAGGGATATGTAGAGAAGATTTCAACAGTCGACGATAACAGAGAGTCAGTGTGGTATTTACCCCACTTTCCTATCATACGGCCACATAAATCAAAAGACACGATACACAAAGGACCGAAACTTCAAAGAGACTTATTCGATGTATTGCAGAGATTTCACCGATATCCCGTGGCTTTGATGTGATGTATTTACAGATAGAGCTCAAACCAGAAGGCAAATATTATTACAGATGTTTGTGGCGAGTAATGGATCAAGACAAGACACCGGCCATTTATCAATTTAATCGTGTTGTGGTTGGTGTAAATTCCCCACACCATCAGGCACAGCTTGTTTGTCGGCAGCACGCCAGGTCATCCAAGGACAACTTTCCCATGGCAGCGAAAACAGTCAATAAATTAACCTACATGGACGACTCATAATACTCGGTTAAGACAGTGAGCCAGGGCATTGACCTTAATCAACAACTATCAGAGCTATAGGGAAAAGCCGGCATGTACGCAAGACAATGGCTGTCAAACCCATCTGCTGTTTTGGGACACATACATGTAAACGACAGGGTTAGTGAAATCAAATTAGAATGTGAATAATTACTAAAAACAAAGTATCTCGGGGTAATATGGCAAACTGAGCAGCTGATGGCAGTTGTGCTTGGGCTACGACTTGCACAGAAAGTTTCACATGCTTTAGAAACATCACTATTCCAGATGGTGTTTTGGCTAGACAGTATGGACGTACTCTGGTGAAGGCCGAAGTAGAAGCTTCAAGTCGTTTGCAGTAAATATTGTGGGGGAGATTCAGGCTGCAACAAGTCTAGAACAATGGCGACATGTACCTACCAATGAAAACCCGACAGATCTGACGACAAGAGGACTTAAGGCGTCTTCACTAGCCAGTGATGACAAATGGTGGTATGGGCCAGCATATCTGAAATCGTCGGAGTTCGCATGGCAAAGAAATTCATGACAACCAAACTTGAAACAGCAGAAGAGAAGACACATGTCAAAATGCAGACTGTCACATCGCTGGCATCATCAGAACCAGAGTTTCACCTACAGCCTTGACGATTTTCAATTTGGAACCGCTGAATGAGACAGTATGGTTGGGTCAAGATATTCATTAATAACGTTCTTACTTCGAAAGACAATAGAATATACTTTGAGTTGACAAGAGATGAACTAGACGATGTGAACAAGATACTTACAGAAACACGGAGAGAAGCTTTCTCAGGAGAAGTTAATGCTGCCACCTGGAAAACAGAAATGCCTCGGGGGAGTAAAATCCTGAGTTTGAATCCCAAACTGGATGACATGGGAGTGTTGCGCTTTGACGGTCGCCTTAAGTATGCTGAGTTCCAACCCTACGACGTCCGTTTTCCAATTAATTTACCTAGACATCACTGGGTAACGAAGCTGATTGTAAAACTCTACCATAAGAAAAACAACCACAGCCTGGAAATAAATCACACCTTTTCGTTTATTGCCGAACGGTTTTTGATTGTATGTGGACGGGAAGCTATCCGTAAATATGAAAATGAATGCACAGAGTTTCGCAAACGAAAAGCAAGAGCAGCAAAACTGATCATGCTGACTATGCTGCGCTGTTTGTGACAATACAGGGTCGCGGGCAATGACACCAGGAGAGACATATGTGTGTGTTTACATGCTTATGCAGCCGGGATGTTCACCTTGAAGTCGGCTGTGGACTTGACTCTTTTCTAAATGCATTTTACAGTAGGTTGAATCGAAGGGGGTTACTTGAATAAATGCTGGCTGACAACGGCACAAATTTCAAAACAGCAGACAGAGAACTGAAGTCACTAGTGTGTCAGTTAGACACTGACTAAATCCAGAGGGATTCAGTCGACCTTTAACTAATCTCTAGCTCCACATTTCGGTAATGCGCATGAAACAATTGTTAATGCGGCAAAGAAGACTTTATCTGTCAAACTTGGAAATGCAGATATAAACGACGAGGAACTGATCACAACCTTGACTGGAGCAGAGGCACTAATAAACTCGAGACCACTTACATACCAGTCCGCGAACCCGAAAGACGACGTGCGTCTGACACCAAATCACCTTTTGTGTGGTCAGATCGCCGTACAGTTTGCACTTCAATCCGTGGATAGAACGTCATGTAATCCCATGGGTCGTTGGAGACGCGTTCACGAGATGGTTCGACATTTTTCGCAGCGGTGGCTCCGTGAATGGCTGCCGGGACTAAATGCGCAACAAAAGTTGTATCGAATTCAGTGGGACATTCACTGACCAAAAATCCGACAGATAGGTTGGTGTTTCCCGCGAGCTGTGGATTTACAATGGATATCTGTGGAAAATAGTGTGATTCGCAAATATATGGATTGTTATAACAATTTCAATGACAATTTTCCCGCAAGGGACTACAAAAAAAGGGAAAACAGTACAGTTATGTATCTGACATTGCATTTGTAAGGCAGTGCGAGAAGACGTACTTCACTGTTTGTCACATTATTTTTTCACATCTTAACATTCTAAGCATAATAGTTTGATTCATCATTCTCACTTTCGTAATGTTATTCGAAACGGTTAGATAAGTCGCAGAGACGCATACTTAAAGCATACTTAAAAGAGGAATGTTGGCATCAGAAGTGTAATGTAGAGTAATGTATTTGTGTGCAAAAGTATGATGCCTAAATGTCTTGGCCCGTATTCTGAAATGAACTTAGTATTTTTCGTTAGACAGTTTTTATCTAAACTGTTCAACTAAGTAAATAAACATTTCTTAGTTTTTCATTTAACATTCCATTTTAGAAATTTCTAAGACGAAAAAGAGTAATAATCTTAGTTAACAAAAAACACGGGTAAAATTTTATGTCGACACCGTTTATAATGGAGTTTACGCACATAAATGACGTCACGACAAGGGCTTTCCAATTTTCGTAGTGTCAACAACTACACTAACCAAGTGTACATGATCAATAAATAAAAGGAGTTTGACAAATGAAAGGTACGTGACAACTGGTATTAGTTTGTAAAACGCGTACGGTTGATCATTTAATGCATACCATCGTTTATTAACTTAGAAAACCTTTGTTGAACTGACGCTACTGTCAAATACGAGTGGGTGGGGGAATTTTGTCATTCGAATCGAAGCATATTATTATTCCTCGTCTGATCAAACTCAAAGTTACGTCGATAATATGAGCGTTTTGGGCGGACTCTTTTGCGAAGTCTCACTCTAATCTGACCACATACACTGGAGAAACTGACAAAAATAGTGTTTATACTGTAGGCTCCCTGATCCTGTTATCGGTGGTCTTAACATAAACAATCTCTGAAAAGTTACATCATCATGTTTCATTCATGAACCTGTTACTAATAAGTAGATTGAATTCTAAGACTTTTGACCTTCTTATTTGCTTACAAGAAATTTGCAAACGATTTGACGTCACTTGAGTCTAAGTAATCGGTCACATGTATTACAGTTTGCCCCGGCTACTAGTGTACACTAGTAACAGGGTCATAGAGCATATAATTTAAAAATAATATGAAATTCTATTGACATTGCAGTTTTCGCACATACCTTGGTTACATGAGGGCAAGAGATGTATAATTTCTATGACAGTGCAGTTTTCGTACGTAAATATGGTGTATTTCTTTTCATAGTTCATTTTTCGCGCATACCTTTGAACAATGAGTAGGCACCTTTAAAAATGGCGTCAGTTGGTACTTGATTATATGCAATGTTTTCAGATTGAATACTGACAGTAAACCCTTAAATGATAGCAGGATTTCCTTGTAAATAACAGTAATTTTTTTTAAAGGTTTATTATTTAAAGTTTTGAAATTTTTACTTTAATGATAAGTACCATGGGAATACGAGGCGCCAGTATAAACAAATCTAACCTCGAATTGGGAAGTGATTATAAACAACTTCAACGTTAGTTGTTATTGTTTAGTCAGATTCGAAATCAGTCAAATATGACAGTGTATATCAAAATGACGTCCGGTCAATTTGTCTGATGATTATCTTATATAGAAAGCTGGGGAACTCAATAGTTAAGTACGCTAGACAGCCAAGTATTTCAAGAGAGGCACTGACAATCTCAGGATTAACGACACAAACAGACAAATAATCATTGTTGGACTTTTGTTCCCAATTAAAAATGCTACGCTGTGGGACGGTCCACTATTTAGCCTTTCAGAATACGTGTGTAGGGTCCGACTGTCATGCTTTTCTTGAACTTTTGGCGATAACAGTTTAGTCTCGCTTGGTTGAGGACGAATGTCTCTACTTTTCCTTGAAGCAGAACAAATACAAAATGAGAAATGTCAAACCTTTTTATTTTCAGAGGAATGAACCATCCTCAGATTCCCATTGATGCGTATAGTTACAAAGGATCTTCATCCTGGATATACAAACTCTTGAAGGCGATGTAAATGAATGGTTTTGAAATTGTCATTCTACTGCTTTCCAAAAGATGACAAGCAAAAGAAGACATGGCTTACCGCTTGACAGGATGAGACTTGATGAGGTTGAAGAAAATGGGAACCTAGGAAGACGGTGTCTTTTCAATCAGGCTCATGCTTGAGTTTGCTCAACCACCCAGCCTCAGATTATGTGACATTCAAATTAACACTACTCCAATATGTCGTAACATTATTATAAGAAACATTGTTTTTACATGGTTCGTATTTAAACATGGTTATTATTATACTGTATACACAAAGTTACACTTTCAGATGCTCATGAAGTAGAATATGAGGTAATGCTTGATTTGAGGCTTATTTTTCAGAAAAAGAGTACAACCGTTTATTCATATGCTATTGTTTCACTCATTCACAATGAAATGCTTTATGAATAGGATTAGCTAGGATAGAGGAATATACTTATCTTAAAGCGCTTTGAAAAACATTGTTGAAATGAAGCTTTGCTCATTAATTAGTTTGTGTAACAAGCTTCATTTCCAACAATGTCTTCAATATATTCATCTCCAAGTGCTACATGTAAAAACAAATTGTCCTGGCTTATTTCCAAATTTATTATTTGCAGTTTTTTATGCTTTATTCATTGTTTCTTTTTATAAAAAGAGAATATATGGATGTAATATAAATTCTGCAAAAAAAATCTTCAAAATATTACGGAGACCGGCATTATGCTAAAATGGTTATAAAGGTGTTGTTTGCTGATAGACAAACTTCCATTATTACTATTGCTGTAATTGACTTAACCCTTTCCTCCACACAAGCCCTTGACGCCATACATTCACCTTTAAGCGCCTCTTTTACTGAATGCTATTGAAAACATTGGAGATCGATCATTTACTTGCAATGAGCAAAATTTCAATTTCAGACACAGTTCAAACATAAGAATTCTAGATTTTCATATTTTCGTCAGATTCTTACCTAGTGAATATGTCTAAAAATAGCCTTTGGGTGAAAGGGATGACCCTTTCCTCCAGAGGACTATTTATGAAAAGGTGACACTTGAGAGCATTGAAGAAAATTAATAATTTGCTTTTTCTACGATCCAGGCGTAACGAGAAAGACAAAGCCAGCAACAAACTTTACACAATTTATTTCATTAAAATTACAATGTTGAAATGAAATTTAAATACCTGTTTCACACTTTCAAATATCCTTAATAATTCCAATCCTGGTTAATGTCCTTTTTCCTATTTTAAAATCCAATTGAATGTTCCTGAACACTTTTAAATTTTAATAATCCACAGTATAAAATCCAGTAAATAATATCCTAGAAGAATTCATACAGTAGATCCGTATTTTAGAAATAATTACTGTCCAAAGATAAAGCCTTAAAATTAGCAGTACCTTATATATACTCTATCATCTGTCTAGAACACTTTGGAACAATTTTGGATCACATGATCAATTGTTTACAACTAAGATGGCAAATATAGAATTCTAGAATAATCTTCTTCTAGAATATTCTAGTTAATAAACATTCCAGAAGTTTCCATACCATTCTACAGCATTCTTTAATGTCCCAAATGTTCTAAATGTTCTGAATGTAAATATAATTGGTAAATAAGTGCTCATAAACAATAAACATCTTTGAAATATCAAAACAAGTTCATAATTCAATAATGAGTTGTTTACATAACACTTCCCCTCTTCAAGGAAAATAAATATTTATGCAATAAATGTTTCATTTGTCAATACTAATACAATATATGTTGGGAAATATTGCATTTACAATAGCATATCAACAAGTACACAATTCAAACAGCTAAATATGCATCACACACTAGATGAATGAAATACATATTATCAACAATTGTTTATTTTTAAACAAAAAAAAAACATCATACGTAACCTTTCAAACACGAGAAAGAGCATCCGGAATCACATTATCTTTCCTTTTGATATGTTTAATTTTATATCATATTATAGT
>JAULCE010100763.1:0-12589 GCA_032359355.1 Macoma nasuta | reverse complement strand
AATCCGTAAAGAACTCGTAGAGTTGTAGTTATCCGTGATAACTCGTAGCAAAGCGTATACATTTTCCGTAAGTACATAGTAATAACTCGTTATACTCTGTAATAAACCGTAACTAGCTTATTATCACTCGTAACAACTCTTAAATAGATAGTAAAAGTGGTCAAAATCGTAAGAACTCTAGAGAAAGTGCTATCCATAGCGACTCGTCAATTATGACACTTTTGATTTTTTTTTGTTTTGTGTTGGGTTTTACGTCACTTCGACAGTATTGCAGTCATTGCGCGACGTCCGGCTAAACCAAATGGAGGAAGACCCCAGAAACCCGTCTGAAATGCACAGACGGACAACTGGGTAGAACCACTGACCTATCGCAAGCCAGCCGGAAGGCTTCCTCACATATAAAGTTATCGCCCCTTGCAAGGCTCGAACCCACGGCGGTGAGGGACCAAGGGATTTCAAGTCGGAGACTCTAACCTCTCGGCCACGACGGACCCTCTATGATACTTTTGACTGATCTCAAGAGTGCTAAAATATTTACAAAATAAGATTCTGGTCCTTTTTGTGTGACCAAGAGACGCTCAATATATAGCAGCGTTGAAAGCGAGTGACACATTGGCATTTATTAGCACAAACTATGCACAGAAAATGCCAGAATATATCAGAAATGGCGAAAAACACGCAAGACACCCTTTTCCTTTTCGACCCATTCAATTTCGCCACAAAATACTCAGATCCACTTAATAGTGTGATGTTTACGTTATAAAACGCCCAAAACAATGATTTTATAGTAGAAATAGGCTGAATAGAGTAGATTTGGATCTTTAGTGACCGGAAATAACATTTTAGGGTGCTCTATTTAGGTCGGTGTCTACTAAATGGTTTTCCATAGACCTCCATTATAACGTTGATGTTTACACAAACTTCCTATCTCGTTGGCTATTAAGTTACCCCTCATTTGAAAGTTCCATCCAAGTGGTATCTAAATATGACCTTAAATATACCTCTCATCCGATTTGTTGTTGAGCTACAGACTGCCAAACTGGATTACCCTAAATTCGTCAATTAATTTCATGTCATTTTTCTTAAAATACCATTAACCCAAATATCACTCCTAATTTTACCCCAATGTCATAAAATCACTTCATTATATTAAAAATACGTTGAAAAGACATTTATTTTCAATTATTATTATTAATTCATTTATTCTTCGGTTCACACATCCGGGTACTGATAAGCCGTTAGAGTTATCTGCCCCTTGACGACTGGGGAGACAATACCGTAGCAACGCCATATCTGGAAGCGTAAACAATGGAATTTGCTGTCATACTCATAGCATTTATTCGCGCTACACATTGGTTTTAACTTACAAAATCATCATGGGGAATTGCTTTAGAGTCTTTGTATGTAAAAACAATTAACCCATGGTGATAAAAGTTTCGGGAGTTTATGATTAAAGTTTAAAAGCAGTCGATGTCTTGTGATATTTTCCGTATCTGTGCGGGAGAAGTCGGTGAATGTCTATCTCGCTAAATGGGATGATGCATATTTATTAAGTTAATTGGTGACTCAGTAAAAAGGCACTGACATTGTACAAAAGAGTAAATCACACCTTTGTACGGTTGATAAATTTCGCCAGTCATTGTCAAGGTGACTGAATTGATTGATTGCCGAGCGGCGAGTGTTAATTGCCATCTCTAAACGTGGCATGACTTAACCCCAATATCAACCTGGATACCATTTTTCGAAATGCGTATTAACAAATTTACACATATTATCTTGATGATATTTTACAATTTGTGTAACTTATTCAAGACACCGAGTTACTCGAGGTAATAAACCTACCTAACTTATAGCTCGCGTATAAAGCGGACTCAAATTATCCGATATTAACATATGAATAAGCATCCAAATTATATCTCATCTTTAGTGATAAACCGTCACTTCAAAATTGTTGGATATTTGTTATTGCAAATGAAGACGCCGATTAACTCCACATCATAAAACTAAAAAAAGAACTTCTGATTAAAGAAGGTACAAATGTAAAACAAATCAAAATCAACGATTTAAATAATTAATTGTTTTATGACTAAGCAATTGTAGTTCTCTAACTGAAATAGGAAGCAGTCTCTTACGTTTTCTTTACAGTTACTATTGAATGATCATTTATAAACGTATCCTATAACAAAATTTACACAACTTGCTATTTAAGACCCATAAACAAATAAAACCGTTCACGAAATCTAAACCTAGTGTTGTATGGTTTTGATAACATTGCTGGAAATCAAAGACTTACATATTGATGTCCATGTGGAAATGGAGCTTTGAAATGAAAATATTCTGCTCAGCATATAAGCTTGATTCCATTTCCAACTATGTTTTAAAATGTCTACACAAACAGTGAAGACTCGGTTTAGGTCTGACTGTCTCGTTTATCTCATGTATATTCTACATAAGAAGTTTAGAACCAGATTAGAGTGTTATTTATCACTAATAACTATAGGCAAGCAGAATTCACTCAGATCAAATGACTTATTATTAATCACACGTATATTATATGCGGACAGTACAGATCGACTCAGATCAGTGGGTTAATTTATCACATGCATAGTATATGCAAATAGAATAGACCCAGAACAGAGGGCTCCTTTATCACAAGTACAATCAACACAAGCAGAAAAGTATAAGCTCAAAGGGTGTATTTATCACGCCATTGGTGTAAATGCAAGCAAAATAGACCCAGATCAGAGGGCTTATTTCGCATTTGTCAACAACAACTACATATTCAATGTAAGAAGATTTTAAGGTTGTGGCTAATTTCTTCTAATCATTTTTCTGGAATAGCAATTATCAAACAATGTACAGATCGACTATCCAAAATAATATGAATACTTTTTTTAATTAAGGTTTGTAGTTTTATTATTTATATAAAAATACAATATAATTCATTATTTTTTTTTTTAAAATAATGATACTCTAGTCTAGTAAGCTACGCATCAATGCACATGCATGTGTACGAAGCTTTCACTAATTGGCAGCTTATCACGTGTCTGTCATGCATCTAATTGGCGACGGGTGCGGTACCCCTGGGGTGAAATACCAGCTCACCACAGGGTCATACTGTTAATCAGTACGCATAATAAACAGTCTACACACTCAACATCCGTTTGAAAACAGAATGATTATGTGTGGTTTTATAATCGTCTGCTTTAAAACTTGTCACTTAAAACCTGAATTATTTCATATTGGTAAGTTTCTACAATATCGCGATAAAACGAAAATGACATATTGAGACACAAAACATATCGGCGTTTCCAAAAGGAACCATAATCCCCTGATCTGAATTTTAACGATTCAGATAAAAAAATCTTTCAAAATGTTATCAGGAAAATAATGAATTAATTAGTTCTCAATAAGTTACTTTAAAACTTATAAACGTATACGATATATAGAAGATCTTTAATAAAATTAACGCACTCCTCAAAATGAATACTTAAGTCTTAGAACGCTAAATCGACTTTAACAACTCATTGTACATTTTCTTTTTAATGACTGCTTAATTCATGAGGTCAACTTGGAGTTTAGAACTACGAGATAACTGTAAATATCACCGAATGTAATCGTCGGCCACTTTAATGGATTGTTTTTCCAAACTCCTGCAGACCACTTAATACGGATACTTCGTTGCGCTAACCAAATGCAGCTTTTTGTCATATCACGTCTTGGAAATACCCCCAAAACCCTTCTAATAATCAGAATACATTGTTTGGTTTAAGAAATCAACATTTCTAACTTTGGTTAGATCGATGTTCGCTGTCATGAGACACTTCCCGATTCCTTCTCCCTCTATGCCCTATACGTATCCATGCATTTGTTTGCCCGTTGCTATGTGGCCATTTTGTTTGTGACGTCATTGCGAAGCGAAGAATTTATTTCATTAGTAACCAATCAGTAAGCTGTGATTTGTAAATATTAGTCCCGCATTACCCATATTTTTTTCGACCAATCAGGAGGCCGCGATGCATTTAGTAGACACCCACCTTAAATGTGTGGCGTAGACTAGATAACCGAGGGGTGCCGATTGCCGCGTAAGATCACGTTCGGCGACGAGATCGAGAGTACACGTCTATAATGGCGGAAAATGCGTCCTCGCCTCCTCCTGCAAAGAGAGCAAGAACATTTGTTCAAAATGAGGAAGGGATAGCTAAAACGGACAGAGACTATGCTTTAATGAACTTCAAAAAAAATCAGAAATTTGTAGATGAGGTGCATGATGCAGCAGTAATAATTGACCATGGATTTTCAGATTTGATTGCGAATTCGCTAAAAATAGCTTTGAGCGATGCCTCTATGGAAAACAGCTTTTCACGAGCCATGTGTTACACAAAAGCTTATACTGAAATGTCTCCTATTGCAATAGGAGCTCTATTTCGAACTGGAATGGAAGTTTTATATAAATTTATAACTGCCACAGACCAAGACTGCCTTCCAGATGATGAGTCGTCTAAAGAAGCTTTGAAAAAGCTGTTCACATTGTTATCAGAAGGTATGCCCTTTTTAGCTCGTCTGTTTTTCAAAGAGTTATTGTGATAGCCTTCAGACTTGGCGTCGTCTGCATCCGTCGTTGGGAAGGGCGTCCCAAAACTTTAACCTTACCTCGTAACTCAAAAACTGTTCAATATTTTCAAGGCCCTATTTTCAAATGAAACTTGGTACCATATGTTCCTAGGGGTTACATGACGTTTGCTACCCTGCGCTTACGTGACCCAGTGCGTTCCTTCTAGGGCTGTAACGATTCACCGGTGCACCGGTGAATCGAGATCGTACATTGAAGATACGACCGTATCGTATCGCGGTCGGAAAAAAGGTTCGAATCGCGATTTAGACTCATGTTCTAGGCATAAGTAAAAATATATGTAAAACCAAATGTATTCTCTGTTTCCACACATAGTTTTGCATTACAAGCACACAGTTGTTTTGTTTTAATCAACTGAACACCAACTTGTGTTGTTAGACAGTACTGCACTACCATTCGGGACCGGTTTCTTTATTCCCAGCTACGGCTCAATTTTTGTTTTTTGAGAAATATTTGCGCATTATTTGAATGAACTTCTTGGTGATATAAACATTCGTAGCTTGTGTTATAAGTTTGAATTTTATTTCGGTTCAAGTAGATCTTAGTGTAAATTATAAAATTAAGTAAATTTGTTGTACGCAGAGAGAATCCGATCCAATCCCGAATGACAGCCCAATGAAATGTTGTCAACTTCCGTTTCATTGACCTACTGACGCTAAAAAGAAACGCAGTTAAAACCTTTCCCCCATAGACTTTCATGCATTCCTCTCTCTGATTTACGTTCAATCTCACAATTATTGCTCGAAGTGTGTATCACATGAGCCAGAAATAATAGTTGAATCCAATCTAATCTCCAGGGGTCGAATTTAACTTTTTTTACCACTAGCAAAATTTTGCTAGTGACCAAATTTTCTACTAGCAAAATCAAATGTTCACTAGCATTTTGATAATAACACGAATATATTACACTAATGTGTTTGCTTTATGATTATTGATTAAGCATATTCAAAAGAGGATCAGCAGTACTAATATAAACTATTGGTATATGGTGTACAATATATAATGTTTTGTCTTTTGGTACAAGTAAAACAAACTGTCGTGAAGTGAAACAGATTAATAGTGAAAAGTGTTTGATAATCTACTTGTCATGCAGGACGTCGGACTGGAAAGTTTCACAATCAAATCGTCCTATCATGGACGTTCATTGTGATATACTGTCTCGATTAGAAAATCCTGTTTTGACCACAAAAGTGAACACCCGCACATTGACATAACATGTTCCTTGTGAGCAATAAATGAAGTTTCATTTTAATCAAATTATTCTGCTGATACGATCAGATAGTCCTATGTTTTGGTATTCAAATTGCTGTTCTGTAAAGTTTCGTCAGAAAATGAAAAACAGTAATCATATTTTGAACTTATTAAAGCCGATTCTTCGAGCGTAATATTGTAAAAACCACAGCATCTTGGGCATTAAAAAATAGTATTCGCGATGTCAGGATTCGGGACACGTGACCGGGAATCTGGCGTACACTTAGAATATAGAACTCTAAATTATTGCGGCATTATGCTGTGATACATTTGAATTTTGCAAATATCTAAGCAAACGTTTCACAATTTTATGATTACTCATATATTTGACCATAATAGAATGGTTTTTCTTTAATTTAACTGAGAATCCCGACCTTTAGGCCCGTGCCCGGCATATTCCCCATCACTTATTTAGTATCATGTGGAAGACTTCGGAGTTTTCCCCAGCAACTTGACTGACGTTTTTTCGCGTAGTTTTCAAAACAATTAACATTGTAAACTCTTCACATTTTGTCACATCGAATGATGTTACCTGGTTTAGTTACAGTTTTATCGAAGGAAAGTACCTTTAAAGGATCGAGGGACAGTAGAACTATGAATATTGCGCAAAACTTGGCACTCGCTAAAAAATGCTAGTGACGGAAATTTCTACTCGCTGTTTCTGATTTCCACTAGCAATTTGCGAGTTAGCGACCGTTAATTTCGAACCCTGATCTCACTTGAAATATGGTTCAAAGTGTCGGTAGTTTTATGCTGAAGTAAACTTGTTCATTTTCATTTTGACATCGTTTAATATGGTCGGTAACGGATTTGTTGTTTTACGAAACTTATAATATCAATTTCAATCTGATATTACTGATACATAAAAATTGCCAGTTAATTATTAATTACTTCTGGCTTGTGTGGTACATAATTCGAGCAATTGTTGTGAGATTTTAATAACATCAGCAGGAACTTTTTATCAGAGAGAGCAATGCATGTGGGTTTACCCTGCGTTTCTTTTTCACTTCAGTATATAACAGCAATGACAGACAAACTACGTGAAAGTCGTACCGAAATGAATTTAAACAGTTGTATTCAATTGTTTAATATATTACATCCCTAAGGAGGGCAAACCTATACATACATAAAAACAGTTTTAGTGCATATATTTATTTGTTTGTTGCAACACAATCCTGATAACTTGGTCATGCAGTCACACTATATTATATTTGTTGGTATGTACTCAGTTATTAAAAATCGCAATACGTATTGTGAATCGTGAGTCTTGTATCGCAATACGTATCGTATCGCCACTTGACCCAAGATACACAGCCCTAGTTCCTTCACCTGCCTTTTGCTACCTAGCAAGAAGACGTTTCGCTTCCCATTTTGTTTTTATAATTTAACATACTCTCATATTTCTTTCTTTTTTTCCATTTACTCAGAACCTTAACATTAAAGGCGGTGGCTAGAGGTCCGGTACCGGACCCCTAGCCTACGGGGCTAGAGGTCCGGTCCCGGACCCCTAGCCTATACAGGTTAGGTTAGGGCCTGCTGTACAGTAAAGTGCCCAATTGATGAAAAAAAGGTGTACAATGCTCACATATCACTATCAATAATGACAGAAACATAAATCTTTGCCCATGAGATACATAGGATATCACTTTAAGTGTGCACATGTTTTTTATTTGAATCTCGGCAAATATTTTTTTAAAAAACATTATATAGCTCTAAACTGGCCATTTTTGGGTGTAACGCGTTATCATCTAAAATTTACACTGTTTTTCATCACTCAAATCTCCTTAATGTTGTGTGCTACATGATTTATTTAAACGTTATTGGAAGGGGAATAATGTAAGTGTAACGTGCACCGGGCCCTAGGACGCAAACGATCCATTCATAGAAAAGTATACTCACCCATGAATGGGTCGACTCGCCTTATATACATGCCCTATACCTCCACACAAGGAGCTGGTAATGCTAATCTGCATATACCATACGTATTGCATACGTATAACTTCCGCCGGATGCGGAAACGCTACAGTATCATATAGACATTGTTGGATCATTTAATCACTGTTTTTAAGCAATACAAGCATTTAACAGTCATTTTGCGCACATTTAACACTCCACATACACAAGAGAATATTCGTTAGTGCCATTATAAACTAATCAAACGGATGTTGAGCTGATTTTATATCATATTGTTCTAGAATTTCACTTGAGAGGGGTTGAATTACCCCACCCACCATTTCACAAATATAAATGGTCTTATTTCACAGGTATTTTTGTATATAAGCTTATGTATTGAAATGACGATGTTGATAACAGCAGTAAAACAATGGTTATTTCCCATCAAATCACTCAGCATTAACATAAGAGGGATGTTGCGTTTTAAATTCGATGTCGGTAAACTGTAGAGCCTGTACTGGGTTCTTGTTATGGGGAGGGGTGGGCTAGTTCTAGGAGTCACTGAGAGCAAATTGTTACTGGTAATCGTCAAATCTTTATGTTTTATCATACATAATGTCGCGGATTGATGCAAAATACCCGAATAAGGTGTCGCATCTATTTTATTCCATGGTATTTTGATCACTAAACGAAAAATTACTCCAATTTACATGTAAAAAATGGAAATCGTCACGCTTGAGTGACTTTACCACTGACAGGGGGTTAAATCACACTTCTGTTTTTTAAAATATCACATAATGGTTCAGTTAAAAGTTTTGCGAGAGATCTCACTCAAACAGTTTTAAATCAAAAAAATATTTGAAAAAATAGTTAAAATGGCCATTTTTGGGCTAAAATCTCCCCCTTAGTACTGTGAATTAGCCTGTGCCGACAGTGTAAGAAACAACCAATTAAAAAAACCACTCTATGGTATTTTTTCAAATTTAGTTTAGAGTACGTTTATCATGTAAAATCGAAAACAAATTAAAATCATGTTCATTTTTAGGTGGGCGTCTACTTGATGCATCGCGGCCTCCTGATTGGTCGAAAAAAGTATGGGTAATGCGGGACTAATACTTACGAATCACAGCTTACTGATTGGTTAATAATGAAATAAATAAATGAATTAATATTAATTATTGAAAATAAATGTCTTTTCAACGTATTTTTAATATAATGAAGTGATTTTATGGCATTGGGGTAAAATTAGGAGTAATATTTGGGTTAATGGTATTTTAAGAAAAATGACTTGAAATTTATTGACGAACTTGGGGTAATCCTGTTTGGCAGTCTGTAGCTAAACATCAAATCGGATGAGAGGTATATTCAAGGTCATATTTAGATACCACTTGGATGGAACTTTCAAATGAGGGGTAACTTAATAGCCAACGAGATATAGGGATGTTGGTGTAAACATCAACGTTATAATGGAGGTCTATGGAAAACCATTTAGTAGACAACGACCATAAGAGTACCCGCTATTACCACGTAAATCGTAACTATCACAATATCGTGAGAATCACACTACATACTGTTTTTTTATATTTTGGGTGATTGGAGAGTTTTTTCGAATGTAAATGATATATGTTGGGTGCATAAAGTGTTATAAATATGTAAAAGTTTATTCCGAATTGTTATATTTGTTTTTATGATGAAATAATAATAAATTTAATCGTAATTACTGTTTTTATCATACATAGTTTGTTTACATGTAATTATGATGTTTATATTAAACAGTAAGTTAATTGTCTTTTTTTATATGGCCATATAAAAAGGATTCAATAATAATAAAAACAATTTACCTGAAACAACTTCAATCACCGGAATCCATCATGAATTGGTGTCTCGCAATCCATAAGCAGGAGGTAATTGGTCACATATACATGGTAAAACAATAAACAACACACTCGGTGTCACTTCCATAGATTTATTTCCATAATTCAAATGCAACAAAGAATTTAAAAAAGATGGCTTTAAGGACTATGTCAATTTCGAAAGTTATATTTCACTGGCCTAAACTGTCTATTCTAATTTGTCAGCCTAGTTCTACAATATCTATAGTAAATATTCAAAACAGTGTTTCTGCAACCTGACAATGTTGAAAGGAAGGTATCTGCATAATTTAGCCTTCAATTACGACTAATTACTACCGGACGAACTAAAACAATAGCTTCTGGCAGGCTCAGGATATCTACCTCACCCTAGTGGTATCAACAAAAAACTCACTAGATAATATAAAACAGATACACTATCTAGACTAACAGAGCGTTAGATTTTGTAAAAGAAACTGCTATAACCTAGAATCGCTCAAAACGACTTTGTAAACAAACACTTTTCTCTTGAAATGTTTGACCTTGACCAAATTAGGATCCACTCAAAAACTTGAGCACCGAAAGTCACGTCACGGAATTTTCCATCGTTATGGGATATCAGTCTGACCTCTATTGTTCTACTGCATTGTTCTTGGACCGACAAAGGATAATCAACCTATTGTGACCAGGTCACGTGATAGCACCATCTGCATGGCTGCAGTCATACGATACCCTCCCTATTGTGACGTCATAGGTCACGTGATTGCACCAAGTGCACCACGCATTCTCTCCTGCTCATACTTCTATACTACTAATTACCCATTGTTGAAAAATAACAAGGGACAAAATGCATGTTAAAATGTGAAGTCACTGATCCTCGCCGCATCATCGATAAAGCGAATGATCTGGGACTGCTGAACTTTAGGATCCACTCAAAAACTTGAGGTCAGTTCCCTCAATAAACGTTACAATAAACGAATTATCCAGATGTAACAGAACGCTCATTTATGAAAACATGTGATTGAAAAAGACTTGCAAACCGGTTTGAGAGTTTTGCTAAATATATAACATTAGTGTTTATCCGAATCCATTGTCCAATCAATGTAATAATCGCATCTTCCCAACACCTATAGAAATTTAAGTTGGGGTCGGAGTATGTATTGTATTTCGTAACAATGGAGTTGATAGGCGATCAATGACAACGATAGTCATTCTGTACTATCGATCGGTGATTGAACAATGGATTCCGTTAAACACTAAAATGTTTAGTGTCTAATAAGATACAACTTCATGAATTAAGTTGCCAAAACGCGGGCGCAAAGCGCCCTTGATTGGCAACTTAATTCATGAAGCTGTATCTTATTAGACACTAACTATTACCTAGTGAATTGATACTACAATTCATGGTTTAACCATTTGTATTCGACATCTGATCTGTTTTCAACACTTGTAGCTTTAATAGTTTAAAGAGAATATTATAGATTGGGCAATAGTTTTTAAGCGAAGACAGACTTGATTACATCGGCATATACTCAAAGGAGTTATCACTAGTGATTCAGCATACGAACTAGTTGAAAAGAAGACAATAATAGTTTAGAAGGCTTCAACTTCGGAGATATATTAGACATCCCGATCAGATGCCGAAAAAAACATAGATAAAGTATTATGCAATTGTTGACAGCTCTGTCGTATATCAAAGCATAACGTAAATGGGTTTCAAAATACGACACATTCTTATTGACACTTTATTTATTTGATGCATTGCAAACATATCAGTATTTAGTATCACATTTCATTTTAGATCCAGATAAGAGTTAATCGGCATCTTTCAGAGAAGTGATTCAGCTTCTTATATCTGGATCAATTGTTTCGAAAAACATGTGATCTTTTTAATGCTTTTAGTCTTAATAAACCTTTCCATAAAGATCAAGTGACGCAACGCCGAGTAACTTGATATGCCGAATATGCTGTAATTTTGCAGCACCATCAGTTATAGTAATTCAGCATTTGATCATGATAAAAAATGTTAGAAAAACAGGTACTATTTTGTTTAATGATGTCAAGATTTTTGCTAAACATCTAGATTACCTTTAAAATGGTTTAATGGGGTTGAGAATGACCAAAGAATACCAACTGGGAGTGATCTAGTCAGATTGAAAGGTGTTTTCATGAAAAAAGTGACATTTTTAGGATTTGGGGGTTTCAGCCTGGTCTTTTTCAAATTGAGTGTTACTTCATTTTGCCAAAGTTTCCTTCAATCTGGGTAAAATAAACCAATATTTGTTTTATATGTACAGTATGACCATTCTGAGTGAATTTTAGCCAAACTGTACCATTTTCTAGCCTGTATCTGTCATGAAAGCAGATAGAAAGCTGCTGTACAGACCCGGACTTGGGTCTTAAACCTGAATTTTGGTCATCACATGAAACTGTTTTAGGGCTGCTTGCTGCAAATTTATTCCATATACTGTTATTTTTTCCTTCTTTAACAGTTAAGGATGTTTGTCAAGTTTATATAAGATAAATATCTGCTCCAAAAAGCCTTTTTTTCAAGAAATGGTGTCAGTTAATTGTCAAAATGTGACCAAAAAAGCCTTTTTTGGCCATTTTCACCACTTGTTGTGATAGGTTTTGAGAAAAAAAAATCTGGAGCTGGCATAAACCCCTGCATTTTGAGCTTTTGTTTTGTAAAACTATTCTATTCGCAAACATTTTTATAAGTTTGATTATTGGAAATCGAGCGTTTACTAAAAAACTGAATTTTTTCATTCGCTCGACTTAAACGGCTTTTCGACTTGAATTTTTGGCAATTTGGCCGACCGCGTCAAATCTTAAAAATGCCTGTCATTTGAACAATTTTAAAGCTATTGAGGTGATTTATGGCTCATTTTCATCAGAACACTGTACTGTTTATAACAGTAATAGAAGATATTTGATTTAAAAAAAAAAAGTTCTCTTATAG
>JAULCE010100652.1:0-12592 GCA_032359355.1 Macoma nasuta | reverse complement strand
CTCCAAGCTGTTTGACACTCAGATTATACTTTTTCTACCAAAGAAAGTTAAAATAAATATATAAAAATATGAGCAGACGATTAAAACGTGCAGACGAAAATATCGCCGACGACGATTGTTGGTCTTTGAAAGGATATAGTACATTGTACACATTACAACTATAATCCAGGTTCGACATTGACTGATAACTAAAGCTCTGATGCATATGTCAGCTGCTTGACAAGTGAATAATGACGAATCAGATACATTCAAAATGATATGACTTTTTAAAAAATAAGATGGGTGTTTTCAGCATGCTAAGGGAGACAATTTGGTCCCTAGGGAAATCTACTATTCATATGTGCAAAATTTTCAGAGTCGGACTATATGCTGAGTATCTCATTGACTAGTCTGGCTCCAAACGATTTAACGTGCTCAATATACACGTAGTTGACCATTACGCTTGCACTACGGGTTAATTTGCTTCATTTGTTGTAAAATATTTAATGCAATCAGGTGTGGACACTCCACTAGATCTATATTAAAAATATATTTATTGCAGGGGCTTGAATTTTCTAAAGGGAAGGGGGTACACATTTAAGAAGGGATTCAATATATTACAACAGTGAGTCAATCTACGATATCATATAATGATGGAAGAGCTGCTCTCTGATTGGGGTCAAAATAATTCGTTAAGTTAGGTCATTTGAGTACCTTGGGTCTTGTTATTTCACTTCTCGTTTTTGTTGGCTTCCATGAGAACAAATACACATTATATTCAATTATATTTGATTAGTTTTGGGTTCTATTTAACAGATTACAAACTATTTTTATTTGGAAGAGATAATTTCGTAGCAGAACGAGCGTTTAAGCAAACAACAACAGTTAAAGTTTATTAATCCTTTCATCCACATGATATTTTTAGAGTTTTCAACAAGAAAACTATCTGATAAAAATGTAGGATTTCTAGGCAAAAAGAACATATCAGTTTTGAATTGTTTGAAAACATTGAAAGAAATAGAGCACATATTTTGGAGCACTTTTAATCCAATTTCATTAACCACTGCGTCGTAATAAGCTAAAGACAGTGATTGAATATGAAAGCTAGAGAAACACAATCGGATAAAGAAAAATATAGAGGACGAACAAGTGGATTTAAAAAGCCAACGGATGGTACCGCACAACAAAATGATTTACATTGAAATTACTGACAATACACGTACAAAACGCATTATACACGGTCCAAACTCGTCGTGTCGATGTTGATATGACTTTTTATGAGTTCGAAATGCCCGAAGTTCGAATTAAATTCGAACTTCGGGTAATTCGAGGTGGTAAAACAATTCGCAATCCCGACACGAATCCACGAAGCAACAGACTATAATTTTGCTTCAGAGTTTAGTTTTAGCTATAGCATGACCTCGAATTAACGGAGTTTGAGATGAAGGGGTTCGACTGTAATACGATATTTGCTAGAGATATTTCGTTCTCACACTATCGGTCCTATTTAATCGCAAGATTACAAAATTAAAACATAGCCAGCAGTGGTCAACAAATATGCATTGTTGTGATGAGCGTGAGCTGTGCTACTGCTATAGTTCTACTGGAATATTTTGACAGTGACGTCACTTTCTGTTTACAAGTTTATATAATTAAAATTCAAACAATATAATACCCGTATCAGAGGGCTCCTGTATGGTCTTTATTGTTTGACTCTGTAATATGAACTTCTCCATTTTATTGAAAGAGTAAAAAAAATAACGTCACTGTTAATATATATACCGGGAGGACTGTATATGTTGACAATGACGTCACGTTTTGTTTATGATTCACCGACGAAGCGATATTCGAATGCAGTTAAAGGTAATATTTAACATCATCATCCGTTATCAAATAGTTGTAAACGGTAAGATACATTAAATGTATTTGTAATCTTAGCGACATCTGACAATAGTAAACAAAAAGTGACGTCACTATCAATATAAGGCGGTAGCACAATATATGTGTTTTATTCAAAGGGAAACAAGACAATTAGTTCATACTTGTGGGAGTTTGGGGACAGAAACAAACAGAAACAACAATACAATAACCAATACAAATATGTTAACCTCAAACTGTTCTCTATGGACCTCCAATCGATTGAAAGGTACTTGATAAACTTCGAAGAATTTTGCAAACGAGTTGTAGTCTTAAGCTTTTACTCTATATGTTTTTAAGACTTGTTCACAATGAAAATGTATGATGAATAGTGCATTAATTTACGGAAAAGGTTAACATCAACTGTAAATAGTTTTGAAAACATAGTGGAAAATGGAGCATTTCGATCATTTTATGAACAAATTCTGCAGTTCCCACAGTATTTGAATAGGCATCTACCGCAGAAGCTCCAAAAGGCATATCTGTTGAGTAAGGGGTTAGTTGTTGGGTATCTTGACTTCTTTTGAAGCAAGGAAGAATGGTTAATCTTGTAACTGAGACAACTTAAGAGAGCTTTTATGTGATCGGACTGCCTACGTGTACGAAGGCGTGGCAGAGGTTACTGTTTATTGCTTCTAAATATGTTAGAATGCAATTGTTCCGTCTAGCACTCAATTATGCAGTAATAAACATGGGTTTTCACACAGCTTGTAATTAACCAGAGAGTGTTTTAGGAAAATAAACCTATTTAAATCACAATTCATGAGCAGTTGGGCAAGTCTCGCTGTTAGAGTTCTTTAGATTCTCTGGTTTACATTATGGTTCTGGTTATTAGATTTATCCATTTGCCTTATGAACATTTATGCTAAAAATCCGCCTTCCAAGGCGGCATATGATCTTAAACTTCACTATTTTGTAATGTCGACTTGAGTCGCCTATGGTGATGAAAGGGTTAACTTATGTTTTTATGTAAATATTGACTTTTAAACCTATTAATTCTAAAGTCGATTCTCAGCTTCAATGAGCTATTCGTTTGTACTTCGTTTGTATTTTGAAGATACAGATAAGATGAATATTTCAACAAAACTTTCAATATTGGCAAAACCTCTGTATGGAATGGTTTTTGATTTTTAGATTTGCGTCTTCTGGGTTGCAGTACAGATATATACATATGGACAACATTAGTATAGGTACCGTTGTGTATTTGTTTATCTGGCCCGTAGATCAAGAATATTCAAATTGCAAAGATGAGGCGCCTTAAATTGGTTATATATACACACACATCACGTTATGCCCTATCTCCCAAGAAGCAACGTAATTAGAAATTAAAGTCAGTAGAGATTTCTGATTGCATCCCGGTGACGCTGAATATAGATGGTCTTTAACTATCTTATCTAAATCCATTTCCAGTACATATATTTCAGAAACTACATCCAAGACCCGTATGAACCAAATGCAATCAAGTCTTGCGGTAAATGAGCTTAACTTTTGATATTTGAATTAGAGAAAAAGCTAAACAAAAAAACCTGTTTACTCATCCCACAATGGACTACATTTCAACTTTTATCCCACTATTCAAGAATATAGTCGAGTCATTATGAATGGTTTTGCAAACAGCTTAGATCCGAATCGTACACTGTTTAACTCGGCGTCTGATCCGGATCCAAGTAGTTTGAAGCTATAACAGTAAGTAAAAGTGAAACAGGCGGAAGAATTATCAGACGACATTATTTGCAGTGTTGGGATAAGAGTTTATGAATGCTGATTAGAACACGAATATATATAATTTTCAATTCTTGTTCCGATATCAAAATAACAAATTGAAGATTTCGTTCCGAAACAAACATGCTTGTTAAAATAACAATTTACAATACACACTTACACGAACTCATCAGCTTTAAATATTTAACTTTTTTCTGACTGTGATATTTGTAGACTCATTCACAAGGAAAGTATACGATGAATTCTAGAAGAAAGGAACACTCCAATTGTATATGGCTTTGAAATCATTGTGCAAATAGTCCATTTCCCACAATGTTTTAACAATCGTCTGCTACAGATGAGTCAAAAGCGGCAACTTTGGAGTAAAGGGTCAATCCAGTTATTTTAAAATTAACCCCTTTTCTTTAAAGGTAGTGTATTATCAAGCTATATAACACACGTTGATGATGTTTTTAACATTCCCATGTTCGATACGATACGTATTTCGACGAAGTTGAATAGGGAAAAACTTGTTTTACATTCTAACATGCATATGAGAAATAATATATTTATCAAAATAAATAAAAATGTTGTCCGTTGATATTCCAAACTACATCAGAATAGTTTACATATATTTTTAATATGCGTATGGACAAACGCAATGGTGCATTCAGTTTTGAAAATTGTTACGCATAACAATTGTCGATTGATATTCAAAAAGACGGATTATTGATCTTTCATACTTTTACTCATTCAAAAGGAGAACATTATTAGGTATATAGAACCGATATGGTTTAACCTCGAACCACCATTTATTGTTTTCTTTTAAATCATCATGATGTATTTATGTAGTAGCTTTTGCTCAGGTGAACTCCATTCCATTAATACAAAAACTGTTCAACGCTTGTATTGTCGGGTGTTTTTGAAAGATAAAGGTGTCATTTGGCGGGATGGTACTGAAACAGGAATGACAACAAGTTGCCTTGAGTGTCCTGTTGTGCCCTTATCACATTTCAAATAATGTTAAATGTATACAGCTACACATTCAGAAGCATAATCATCTCATAAAAAACGCCATGTGTCTGAATTCAATCATTCCCAGACTCGAGACTCAAGATTGACTCCCAGCTTCGACCATATTGGTAGAAAGTCATTCGTGAGTCTCGATCCCAAGAACGCGTAGGCAAATTTAATGCCTGGCTCGGCTTTCACTTAGCGACTCGAGTCGAGATCGTGCTCAAATTTCTCATTCAAGTTTATCGCACTTCATTAATTTTGTTCTGTCAATGAAACATTCCATACCGGGCCTGGTAGTGCGTTCTCCGGTCGTTTGTGCGTGCAACGAGTTTTCAGCGAATTGAAGAAAACCACTTAACCTTTAGCACTTAACTTTGATTGTTATCTGCCATAACCAGCGTCTTCACATGAAACGGCCAAGTACATCTTATATATTTTTCCGGTTATTTGTTTTCTGAGAATCGCAACGTTTGAATGCGACACTGAGTTAAGATGTGGCCAATCTGGATTCACAAATTGACGGACGCAATTCAAGTATCAGAAAACATTTCCTTTCTTTTCTATTGCAGGTTTCATGCACGCGTTGTCAATTTGTATTAAATAATTTACGATAAGAGCTACGGATAGGAAACCTATTCGATTGCGCTTACTCATTGAGGTAGAGTGCATGAAAATAAAAAACAAGTCATTTCGATTTAAATATTTGTTGGGATGACTAAAGTGAAACGCCATCAAGATATCTAAGCAATCTTCTAATACATTTTACCTTAATTAACCCTTATCAAGTCAGTCGCCAAGCTAGTTGACACTCGTACAATGGTTCCACCAAATATCAAGATAATCAAGTAAGAATAAAAAAGCAACGGATGAGAACTTCCGCATATGAGAATTTTGGCGGCAGGATAAGGATAAAGCTCGAAGAGCATATTGTCTGTCGTATGAAAATTTATCCTTTCGATCTTATCGAAAATATTATCAGAATGTCAACACGTTTTGATACTGATAAGAGTTGCAAAGGCCATCGCCGACTTGCTTATAACATGCATACATTTGAACAGATGAAACGAATGCAGCTTTGGGATGAGATTTTACAGAATTATTCATTGAATTATTTATGGTTCGAATTCGCCAATTCATAGGATGTCGTGTACGTCTAAATCAACCGAATCTGGAAAACATTGAATAGTGCTTGACTGAACCAATATTGTTCATAGAAGATGCTATTGACTTCTTTTCTTCGAACATTTAACTGTCCTATAATGTAACCACCCGATAAGGTATCGGCGTCTGTTTATTAAGTTTCAGTTACTGAAATTCGTGACTGATTGTTATTTTATTTCATATTATCAAACTTTAACTAACATTTTTAATTAAAGTCACATTTGGGTTCACATGCTGCTATGTGAGTCTATCGTTTTTTACTCTCAACAAAATCCAAGTTTTGCAGAACGTGTCATTTATTCATTTAAACGGAAAATTACTTAACCATTTTCCAACAAGCTATGTTTAGACTAATTCACAAGGAAACAATCTGATTTCTGAAATGACATTTTTGAATTGTATTTAAACTATGTTGAGAAATGGTTTATTTGCTCATATTGAGCACATGCTCCATTTGCCACAATGTTAACAATAGTTATTTACTAAAGAGACGCTAAAAGGGGTTTATGTGAAGGAAAGATAAGACTCAAACAATGTTTCGGTTAATTTTAACTCCTTCACTGCTTACCCCAAACCATAGTGTTTTATGCATACAGCATCGATCATGATGAGACGCCGAGTAACTCGATCCAAGCTGTTTGACACGCGGTAGATATTTTTGCCATAATTTAAGTTGATCTGAGATGTTTGAAAATGAAGATATTGCTTCCGGCAGTGGAATGAAGGTGTCAGACATCCAACACTCAAAATCACCAGGAAGAGCTTATTTAAAGCCGGAAAGAACATGGTAATTTTCTTATTCTATAACAAAAGAAGGTACGGTCGATTCGAGACGTCTATTGATTAACGACAGCTTAAATTACCATGTGTTACTTGTTATGCTTAAGTGTGAAGACTAGGGCGGTGAAAATTAGATCAGTTGTCATACAAAAATGACGAATTGCTTTTCAACTATAGAGTTATAAAGTACATGAAGGTTTTACTTTCTTGAACGCGTGAAAGTTTTGGTTGTAACAGCTTTTTGATCAAATATGTTAACGAAATAAATATCAAAAAGAATAAAATAAACTTAAGCTTTATCGAAGCCCTAGTATTCGGACCAAATTTTGTTGCAATCAAGTGAAGTTCCTGATCATAAGCCACCTTCTAAGGCGGCGTTTAATCTCAGACTTCACTTTTTGGCAAAACAATTCAAAAGTGGCATATCTTTTGCCTTCATTGTCATACTTGAGTATTTTGTTAAATAGCTTTGAGTATTTTGTTATATAGCTTGTGGAGAAAAGTGTTAATGTTGATGCGATTAAAGAGAAAGATACGTAAATACATGTCAATCATTCTAAGATGGATTGTAAAATTCGTAATTGAGATCGTAATTCAAATAAAATCCTTCACATGCATTTACTGATTTATCGATAACAAATACTTGTCCGATGTACTCTTCATTCGAAATTACTAAAAACGTCATTTATTTTATATAATGAATTGCATTATTTCATCTGTCAGGTAAAAAAATAGTTCTCAATATAGTTTTGATAACGAGGCTCAATTTATTACGCGATGAACTATTTCCAAAAGCGGCATTAGATTTTATCATTGCAGTCGTGACAGTGTATAGTCTTTATATCACCACTACAACAATAACGACGACAGAACAGATCGTCACCTTAGTGCAACAACTCAACATCTCCTTCTTTATTGCATTGTACTTATGAGGCTATTGCACTAAGGTGAAGTGATCATTAGTGAAGTCGTCTGCATTCAATCGATTAGATGCTTCTTCTTCAAAGCATGATTTTTTTTGTTTTTAAAATGTGTATACTTGGAAATTTATTTTGATGGTTTTTTCTCTTTTTTTCTGTCAGAACCTTGACCCCTTCCCTTCTTAACCTGAACCATAGTGTCATATGCAAACAGCTTAAAACTGAATATTCCGAATACGACGCCGAGTAACATCCGGACCCAAGATGTTTGACACTACGCCAATAATGTTGCAAACAAATAAGTTAATATGTAAAGTTTGAAAACGATGCTGAAATGTTGCAAATGCGCATAATTGCTTAAGAGAGTGAAGGGGTTAAAACTGATGACCGTGATTTTTTAGGTTATATGGTGTCTAATATTCAGGATCTTAATTTTTACTTCAATAAAATAATATTTTGAGATGGGGAAAAGATGTTATTGTACTGCTCCGAATATATACCAATCCTTTGTATATATGGATGTGTCGGGTTGTTTTATGATTTAAGCTAGTACATAGATGATTAAATTGTGTGACGATTCCATTATAAAAAGCAGATTTGTGTCGCTAGACTGACGCCACCACGTGCATGTTCAGAATTACATCGATATATGACTATGGTTTTGAAACGATTGCGGGAGTGAATCTAATTTGTTTATTCTATACCGAGAGAATAAATTATATATTTTCTGTTCGGATGGCTTTTGAAAGTCGTCTGATCATGAAATATACTGTTTGCAATTTCTGCATCAAGACTAATGCGTTCGATCAGGGCATACGCACTAATTCTTGTTGAACTGTATCGTTTTCTCAGAAAACATTTTATTTATTGCTGAGAGAGTTAATGATATTCTTTGTTCGGATGATTTTAATTAGTAATCTGTTCAGGAAATATACTATTTGCATCTAATGCATCAAAGCATATTTTGTTCCTTCATGACATACATTGTATCATTGTGGTAATTGCCGAAAACAACGAGAGAGTTTATGATATATTTTCTGTTCAGATGGCTTTAATGAGCAATCTGATCAGGAAATATACTATTTGCATCAAATACTTTAAGATATAGTTTGTTCGTTCATGACTTACATTGTACTTCTTTATGACATTTATGATTTTATCAGTGCTCACGTGATTAATTCTTGACAAAGTTGTATCTTATTTGCCATTCGAGACAAATATAGAGCGTGCTAACAGAGTAGTTTCATTTGTCGTATGATCTGAAAAGAATATACTGTTTGTATCAAACGTACTGTGACTTAATGTTCCTAATTTTGTTCAGTGAAAGTCATATATTGCGATACTGAGTTAAGGACAGCAGACATTATGGTACCTGTTCTGCTAGCTTTTATTAGCACTCAGATCAGGGCATACAATGTCTGCCTTTGTCTTTGTTTTAAATACTTGTACGAGACAACGAGACAAAAAGTCTATTATTTGTCATTTGTTAGTTCAAAACAAGGTGCTTAGAAATATATATACCATTCTCTTGGTCAAACATTTTTTTCCATTGCGAATGGTGCCGACCTTGACCAGGCACTCAGTTTCAGAAAAGGGATATGGCCAGGGTATATACTCGTAGACACGCGTCAGATCATCACCCATGTATTTCCTATCAGTGTAAACAGTATAGCACGGCTAAAATACGACATTACGACAATAATTAACAACTAAAGCCTAAGATTTTGTACTCGAGTATCAGGTCTGAAAATGAGTTTGGAGCTGCAGAACCACAAGTTACCCTGTCCTACATATTCTGGTACTTTGTATTTTTAAGCTGTCGTATAAGATTGTTTAACCCCTTCACTACTTATCCCGAACAATTGTCATTAGTGCCAGTTGCAAAAATCTTATATCCAAATAAGACGCCGAATTACTCAGCGTCTCATCCGTACCCAATCTGTTTGACACAAGTAAGATAGTATGGTGGGACTGCTTACGCGTAGGAAGTAGTGGCAGAGGTTTCTGTTTATTGCTTCTTAATATGTTAGACTGCAATTGTTGCGTCTAGCACTCAATTATGCAGTAATAAACATGGCGTTTAACAGAGCTTGCAATTAACCAGAGAGTTTTTCAGAAATAATAACCGATTTAAATCACCTTTCATGACCGTTGGGCAAACCTCGCTGTTAGGGTTCCGTCGATTCTCATGTACAAATTATGGACCTGGATATTTATATTTACCTTATGAATAATAATGCTACAAATCCGCCTTTTAATTACTATCAAATCATTTTTTATCAATAATTTCCTCCAATAAGACGCCTTTTAGCGCCCCTGTAACTAATGGCTATTAAAAGCATTGAACAACGAGCAAAAGCTCCATTTCTACGATGATTTCAATACATTTCATTTGGCCTAGATTTTCATATTTTTCCTAAGTTTCTTTTCTTGTCTGTTAGTCTGAAAAACGTGTGTGGAGGAAAGGGTTAAACATGTTGACGTTGCAATTCGTTTCCATGATAAACAGGGTACAATTTTGGCCAAACAGGTCCAACAGGCAAACATCTAGTCAATGTTTGTGCAAAAAGCATAGAAATGCGTACATGTATATTTTCTATTTTACAAAAAGGGTTTAATCATATATATTTAAGGACATAATACTAATTACATTTTGACTTTTCCGAAATCCTAATATTCGGACTTGATTTTGTTGCATAAAGTGAATACCCTGAGCAGATGCCGCATTTTAAGACGGCGTTTGATTGTGAACCTCATGTTTTGCAATGTCGATTTGAGTCGCCAATGGTGGTAAAATGGTTACCTTATGTTCTTATGCAAAAGTGAGTGTCAAACCTATTTATTCTACAATCGAAGTTTAGCTGAAATTAACGATCTGCTCTTTTTCGAAGATACTGATAAAGTAAATATTTCTAAGCTTTCAATATCGGCAAAATTCTGAATTGAATGGCTTCTTATTTTCAGATTTGCGTCTTCTGGGATGTAAGTACAGATATGTACATTTTGCCAACTTTAGTATAGGGGCCGTTGTGTATTTGTTCATCCGGCCAGCAGATCAAGACTCATACATCGCATAGATGAGGCGCCTTAAATTGGTCCTATATAAATACACGTCACGATGATGCCCTATCTCATGAGAGGTAACATAATTAGAAAGTAAAGTCAGTAGAGATGTCTGATTGCATCCCAGCGACGCTGAATATAAATAGTCTTTAACTATATTATCTAAATCCATTTCTAGTACATTTATCTCAAAAACTCCATCAAAACCCTTAAGGACCAAACATAATAAATTCGTGAGGTTTATAAGCTCGAGTCTGATAAAGTGAAGGTGAATTTAAGGCATGGACGCGCGTTCATGAGTTGTTTGTGCGTGCAAAATGATTTCAATGAATTGAAGAAAACTACTTAGCCATTAACACCCAGTCTAGATTGTCGTCTGCCACAATCGTCGCTTTCATATAAATCTGTTCGTCTCATATCTTCTTTCTGGTAAAAATGACTTTTTCTGAGAATCGCGAAGTGTGAATGAGACACTAAGTTAAGCATTGGCCTTTCTGGATTCATAAATGCATAGATAATTTTTTTTATATCAGCAAACATTTCTTTTCAATGTTGGACCTGGATCAGACGCTGAGAATCTCGGCGTCCGATGTGGTTCCAAATCATTTGACATTCGGACAATAATTTCACTGAGTTTCCAAATAATTGAACAATGTTAAAACTCAAAAAGACTATAATTTCAGCAGACGGGAATTCTGTTGGCACGATTACGAATAATCTCGTAGTGAATAATGTCTGTCACCTGAAAATGTATCTTCTCGAGCAATTTCCGATCTAATTGAAAAATTTATCAGAATGTCAACACGTTTTGATTTTGATGAAACATCGAGTTGCAAAGGCAATCTTCAACTAGCTCATAACATTCAACAATTAATAAGATGAAGCAAAATGCAGTTATACTTGATGAGATTTTGCAGAAATATTCACTGAATTGTTAATGGAAGGATAACATAATTTCAAATTTTAGTATTCGCCAATTCAGAGGTTGGTGTGTACACCTAAATCAGCGGAAACTGGAAATCATTTAATAGAGCAATACTCAGCCAAAGTACAAGGTACAATAAGGCCTCCTTTTGGCATAACATTTCAGCAAAACTTAATTCATTAATCTATATAAATTTAACTCTAAATATCTTGATCAGACCTGACTATAAAAGCAACAACCTTTCTATCAAATTGTTCACCAGTGACGCAGCAATGACGTCATAAACATGCCTTATTATAGCATTTTGTCGAAAAATAGGGAAAATCGTGTACTTTTGGTTAGGTTTTTGATGAAAAAAAATGAAGGTAGCACACGTGTACCAAACATATATTAAAACTGCTATTGTATATCATAAAGGCAAACATTTGACAAAGTATGAAATTGGAAAGCGCAAAGGAGAAACTTTTGAAATCTGTTCTTCCAACATTTAATTGTTCTATACTGTACCGGTGTCTGTCTAATGAGTTTCGGTTACTTAATCTCGTGACTAATTGTGATTAAATATTATCAGAATGTAATACATCAATTCAATTTAAGTCACATTTGGGTCCCCATGATGCTGATGTGAGTATATTCTGTGTGCATCTCATCAATTCCAGGTTTTGCAGAACGTGTCATGTAGTCATTTAACCGAAACATTATTAAACCAAAGCTAACTTAACTTTGGTCAACCCGTTTACAGTTGGTCATCACGCTTCCCTCCCTCTTCGCTTGTGCGACGACAGGAAGGTCATAGTACTCTATGAATATTACTTTGAAATCCGGAAACGGAAGGAGTATGTCGGATATTTGTATTGTGTCCGTTTTGCCGTGGCCTTGATTATTGCTCTACAGTTACTTTGACTTCTGACAAGCCATTGAGTACATTTTACATATATTTTACAACTGGATTTGCCATCACTGATGTTGTGGAGCAGTCGGACGGGGATACCGATTATTTACAATGTATGTCTGATGGGGTGATGCTAGGATAATAGTGAGGTTGGGCGCCCCTAAACCGGTTTAAACCTCCAGTGGCGTGTTTGCCACTGACCGTTCCAAGGCGGTACTCCTATCTTCACCCTAGATT
>JAULCE010100541.1:0-12594 GCA_032359355.1 Macoma nasuta | reverse complement strand
TGATCTGGATCCAAACTGTTTGCATAGGCTATCCCTGGGCAGATAAATCCGCCGCTGGCATGCAAAGAGTTAAACAAGGCAAATAGAGTCTCAAGAGCCCTCCGATCTTAATATGTACTGTTAACAAATGCCTAATATATAGGATATAATAAGTAAATGGATATTTTGGAAACAGTATAGACCCCGGTCAGACAGCTCGTTGAATGAGCTATCTGATAAATTTCTGCAGTATTTACTTTTTAATCTGTAAGGCATGGCTGTTACCTACCTACCATGTAAAAGAATTCGGTATCTACATACTTAGAATATTACAATGGGTGGTACATAATCCAAGGGGGTTTAGTCTTAATATAAATAGTCATGAAGGATTCAATACTACCAGGGGTTGTCATAACGAAACAACCAACTAAAAACCCATACGTGCATGGACCGCAATACAAATGTCACCATTTTGACATTGCCAACAGTGTAGAACAAGATTCGTCACTGTATTGTAAGGTTGTCATCTGATATAGATAGTATCTGTTTAGAATGTTAGTGTAAAAAATAGTTTATGGTGAACTGTATAACTTGATATACTACCATGTCAAAATCGACTTTGCTGATGTGAGTCGAGTCTACGCTGTTCAAGTTTCATGTTCGCACAATGTCACTCAAATACTATATCATCAAGAATAAAATCTATAAATAGATTTTTCCGACACTCTGAATGTTTTTCCGACAAAATGGGCAGTATTTGCTAGCAGAACTTTCGATGGTAACGGCGCAGACTGAGCACAGTGTATGGCCACAGGGAATGATGAATGACTCCTTCTTCCTCTCACAGCAAATACCACATGTTGTAGTTTCATCACTGTTGGTGACCTGTGTAAGAAGAAAATAATAAAACAATTTTTTCATGAGCAATACAATGCAGTACTACAGATAAGCATGTGTAGTTTAGTATACATTTTTGACATAAATTTAGTGAAGAAAAAATGATACTTCCTTTTTAGCATTTTAGCTCGACTTTTCGAAGAATATGGAGGGCTATTACAGTCGCCCTTGCACAAGTGTTGATGTTGCTAGTTTTGTTAAAGGTTTGCATAGAAGTCCTTTTCTCATTTATCAAATATGTAATGGCATTGATACTTCACACACATATCCAAGGTCATGACATAATGTTTTCTACAGGGAAGGATTCTGCAAAGATTGTTTGGTTTATCAGTATTTAATTTATATTTTAATAAAATGAGGTTAAAAAAGTATATGGAGTAAAGGGTTAGGGGTGAAAAGCAGGATGAAAAACTAATTTATTATTGAACATTTACCTCATCTGATCCTTTAGATTTATTATCATGTCTTGTCTGACTGGTCTCCCTGCCGAATTCCTGAAATGAACAATGCATTTTCATGCAAAGAGCAAGAGAAATCAATCGCAGTAGTGCGTGATAGTAAACAGGCATGTCAAGTAATATATACTCCGACTTTCTTACTCGGTTAAGTCTATGTCGAAGAATTCATTCTTAATCCGAATCTAAATCTTTTTTCATTAGCTAGAAAAGCCATTTGAGTAAACCCATATCCCGCTACTCACGAATGTGATGATCATTACAAACAACCGAGATCCAGATGTGACACAGAATAACGCCGTGTCTGATCAGAATACAAGATCTCAACACTCATGCAATAGTAAACAGGCTACAATTCAAACATCCGGCTAATGGTTTTATGCATATGGACAACACTGTTCGACACTAACCTTAACCCTTTGCATTGTCTATAAGCGCGTGTAATACGAAATATGAAATCGCTTGAATCTAGATATGACGCCCATGAACTGGTCATTTGGTCCGGATCCAAACTGTTTGACCTGCCATTAAGATATTGAACTGTCGGTTGGATTTTTAAAAAAATAATTATGAAGTAGACGACCATGTTGAGTAGGACGGTGAAGGTTTAAACATAGCAAAGCCTTGGGTCAAGACCAGCCTATTGTAAGGGTCTACACCGTCTCTCATTAGGTTCAGCAATGTATTACGCCGATTTACTTCTTTATCCCCGTATGTGACATTTATAAAAAAAAAATGCACATTCGTGGATAAAACAGAAGTCCAAACTTTTCTTCTAAAATTATTCAAAATGGTAGTTGAGTGCTTTTTGTCGAACATAGATAGATCTTTTCCAAAACCACGCAGTACCAATTTTCCCAAATGGCACATACACATGTATGTAAATTTTGTTGAAAACCGACGATAATGTTTGTCATGGTGACGTACATTGTCTTAATACCCCATGACACTGCCCATATATAGTCGAAAAGAAGATTGAGTGCATACAGTTGGGGTAACGATAAAGCGTTAAACACTTAGCCTTAATAATGTATGTATTTATAAACAGTTTGGAGCCGGATCAGACGCCGGTGAATTCCGTCTGATCTTCGCAGTATTAACTATTTTAAAGAAAAACAGTCACTATTTCATATCATTTGCAATGCGGTTGCGTTACGTTGGGGTTTAAACGCTAGGTATTATATTTTCTACCATTTTACATGTTCAGACCACAGTTTGCATACCTTTCTCTCTTGGCTATTTCTATTCAATGATGCCATACTGCCTAACTGCTGTGGTGCTTCTCCACGGTGTGGGATTGGTAACATGTTACGCACAGCTTGCATTGGGACACTCTCTTGTCCTGCCGCTTGTCGAGGCTTCCTTATCCGTATCATAGAATGATCTCGGTGAAAACCTTTATTCTTACAGGTGGAACATAGGTCGAAGTCTGGACAGGTCCTACATGTATAGCGTATGCCGCGAATGTATACTTTACATGCGTCACAGAATATCCCTGGATGGAGCACGCCTTGCGATTGAGCCGGTCTAACTACAGGGTTGTGAATTGCTGCCATGCCGTGTTCCTTGTGGAAGCCACTTTCTTCACAGATGGAACATAGATCATAATCTGGACAAACGCGGCATTTAAAGCGTATACCGCGAATGTCGACCCCGCAGCCGTCACACCATATGCCTGGATGAAGCACGCCTTGCGGTTGTTCACGATTTCGCTGAGAACCTTGAAAAACTGGTCTTCTTATTCCTGTAATACTGTGTTCGCTGTGGAAGCCTTTGCCTTCACAGATGGAACATAGATTATAATCTGGACAAACGCGGCATTTAAAACGTATGCCGCGAATGCCGACCCCGCAGCCATCACACCATACGCCTCGATGAAGCACGCCTTGTAGTTGTTCAGGATTTCGCTGAGAAACTTGAAAAACTGGTCTTCTTATTGCTGTAATATTGTGTTCGCTGTGGAAGCCTTTACCTTCACAGATGGAACACAGGTCATAATCTGGACAAACGCGGCATTTAAAGCGTATGCCGCGAATGTCGACGCCACAGCCGTCACACCATATGCCTGGATGTAGCACGCCTTGTAATTGTTCGGGATTTGGCTGAGAACCTTGAAAAACTGGTCTTCTTATTGCCGTAATATTGTGTTCGCTGTGAAAACCTTTGCCTTCACAGATGGAACATAGGTCATAATCTGGACAAACGCGGCATTTAAAACGTATGCCGCGAATGTCGACGCCACAGCCGTCACACCATACGCCTGGATGAAGCATGCCATGTGCTGTATCTGGTCTTGACATGGGGGCGAACATTTCGGTCATGTCATGTTCAAGGTGTCTTCCTTTTCTTTCACAGACAGAACACATGTCATAATGCGGACAAATCATGCAATTAAAACGTTTACCTCGAAAGCGCTTTCTACAGGCGTTACACCATACGGTTGGATAGAAAACACCCGGTGATTGGCCAGGTCTTACTTCCATTGGAGTTCTGTTGGATGCCATATCTGTTGTGAACTGTCAGTTTCATACACCTGAAAACGGCGCTGTGATCTATAACATAATATAATAACATAGAAATTGCATTTTTGCTCATTGGTATTAGTAGGTTTTGGAACCGTTCATCGATATCCGTCAAAAGGCACGTTTGTACCATGTTGGCAAATTGCACGTGAGTTTTGATGTCATCATCGATGTTCTTCCACATGTGCACTGTTTGATAAATGACACTGGCATATACGTGGTTTAAAAATAAACCCGACAATATGGTAGTAACTCTATTCAAGAATATAATATTGAAATGTAGCCCCAATTATTGATCTTCAGAAACTCAACAGTTTCTTTATTTTCCGCCGCTATTTATTTCGTTTAAATGTGCGATACTTATTTCAACCGACAGTTTAGAATTTGGAGCCAAAAAAGTTAACCCTTTACTTCATATTACCTGTTTGCGCATCTGTGCCAGATAACCATTGAAACGATTGTGGGAAATGAAATATTTGCTTATAATGAACAAATTTTCCATTTTCCAAAATGTTTTTATAGCCAATCGAAAATGGGTGTTTTGTTCTTTTAGATAATCTTCCTTTTTATATTATAAAACTTTAACGAGTCTAAAATAGCACATTATGTAAACGGTAAGGTAAATACAAAAAAGTAGGCCAATTTACCAACTTTAACAACTTTTAATAAATCTGCATGATATAGCAACCTTTGAATAAATATGACCGATGGTTGGTAGAGTGAACTAGAGTGGTAGAGTGAACTAGAGTATGCCAAACAATAAAATCGAAGACACGCGGCAATGATACCGTACCCAGTAACAATATTCATGACAACGTTGGCCAGTCCTGCACATGTTACTACTTGCTACGTAAAGCCCAAATAAAAAATGAACTGTTTGAATGGCCTCGGTATTTCACAACCAGCGATCCCCAGCTTCCGAAGTCGAAACTACTGTTACGTTTGACCCGACCAGCGGAGCGACCCGCGACGTCCCCATTCAGTTGCTCTCTACTTTTCTACTTAAAGGCGTTTGTGGCAGTTACGAAATCACGGCTCTCGCGAGAGTTCTGGACGCTCTATATAAAAAAAAATCCGGTGACACCTACATTTCTATAGATATTTATGAAGCAATATATAGATTATGTATGTACAAAAAATGGACAATGTCTTTTATTTAGATTTTAAATTATTTAAAAAATTAATAAGCGATTTGTTGCAAATCAGTGTAGATGTTTTATCCATTTATATTTGGGGGTAAAGAAGTTCTGGACGCTCTAAATAAAAAAAAAGTGGGGTGACACCTACATTTCTATAGATATTTATGAAGCTGTATATATATAAATCATGTATGCACAAAATTTGGACGAAATCTTTAATTTAGATTTTAAATCATTTAAAAAAATAATTAGCAATATGTCGCAAATCAGTGGAAATTTTTCATCCATTTATTTGTGGGGATATAGAAGTTCTGGACGCTTTAAATAAAAAAATAATTTGCAGTGACACCTACGTTTCTATAGATATTTATGAAGATATTACACAAGTTTATATGTACAGACAATATGTTCACTTTGTTTTCAACATTTTGTATACATATGTGTTACTTGTTACATGCTTAAGTATATGTGATGCGAAAAATGCATATTTCTATGTGAAGAAATCGGTTTTATAAGTGTTATTGTAAATGGTACGGTATGGTACTAAACTATAGGAAAGTGTGAATTTGATCACATAGAAACGAGCCAATAAAATCTTAAAAATATCGGTGACCCTTACTTTTATGTGCATATTTCAACAAGTATTTGTATGGTATTTCAAACTACAAAGTTTAAACAAAATCTATTATATAGAAAAGAAATCACCCTTACTGTAGCAAACGCCTTAAATCGTAATTTAAATCTAACGTTGATTAACCTTCACGGCGAGATGAAGCACCAAACTGCATTGCTGGAAAAGGTAGCTTCCCAGTATGGCTGGTATAAAGCGCTTATGAACCTACCCGTCTCGCCGTGACATTACTTTCCCCTCCGAGAAGTCTCGACCCGAGACTTGGCCTGGGAAAGAACCCGTGGGTAAGGCAATCTCGGTCTGGCGATTGACCTCACCCCTAGGCTGCCACCATTGTAACATTCGGCCCGACCAACGGAGCGAATCGCGACTCCCCTCATCCAATTACTAACCGGGGAGAGTTGAAATGCAAAATATAATAACACGATTTACATCTTGCTGAAAAGTCGTGTTAAGTCGTAAAAAGGTCGTATAATGGTTGTATGACAGTCGTGTTCAATTATATGAAGGTCTTGATAGATGAAGATAGTGTTTATTTTTGTAGTCGTATGGACATGGTTAAGATTCGTGTTTAATCATATGGTAGTCGTGGTGATTCGTATTAAGTCGAATAGCCGTTGTATGCCAGTCGTATTTGGTCGTATGACAGTCGTATTGGAGTCGTATTAACTGAGGTTAAATCGTGTTGTATGAATATTTTATGACAGTCGTTTGCAGGTCCTGTTCCGTCGTACACAGATCGGAATATGGTCGTTTTTGGTTGAGGAATTTGCATAATTTAACCACAATGTCGAGTACGAATCAAATCATTAGCCGATGATAATAGAAGAAGGAGAGGAGGAGGAGAAGGAAGTAATTGACAACGAACCATATTACCTGTTCATGATTAGGTATTACTGTATAAATATCGCATGAACAACAATTTTAAACTTTACAACTTTACAACTTTTTATTCGTTAGAACCAGAAGTCCAGTGACCCATTTGGCAAAAATGAAACACATGGAATATGGCGGAAGTCAATCATGCCTATTAACAATAAACAAATTACAATAAAACTGGATAAAGATCTACACGGGTGTGTCAAGAAAACAACTAATATATTAGATCTATTTTAGTAGGGACTATTTTCAAAAGCAAAGATGCCGAAACAATAATTTACGACCAGGTTTTGCAGTAGTAACAAGAGATAGACGACCTATGCGGAACGACCATAGGAAGTCATCGGGTTTATACAGCAAAAATAATTAAATAGCTGACTAAGATCTAAAAATAATTCAATATTACCGAAAATTGATTCATCAATCTCAAAGACACCATGCAACATGTACAATATCATTTTAGGCCTATAAGAAAGCAAAATAAAGTACTCGTACACTCAAAATAGCGTGTAAAAGACAAAGCAACACAGGGCATCGTATAAAACTTGATATCAAATTACAAATAAAGTGATTCTTATCAGATTTTACACAATGAAATATTACAAAAAAATATGTTCGCATAATTTCAACAACAAAATACACATATATCTAGTGTAAAATTGTGCTGTTCTTGTTTCATAATTTCAACATCATCATAATAGCAAATATGTTTTTATTCTTGACATAGATGAAAACAAATTTACCATCTAACATAGCCACCGTCAATCACTTTAAGCCGAAAATAAGAAAGTGACCGCTAAAAATGAAAAATCGACAAAAACTGTGACACACTAGCAGATTCCGTCTCCAAGCTTGAGACAGCAACAAAAAATATCGTACTGACAAATGATCATCTCGAGGGCCAATCTAGAAGAGAAAAATTTATGGAATAGAGAAACATGGAAACAAACTGAACAGTAATAGAGGAATCCAAAGTTCAGATGGAGCTCGCGAACAAATAAGCCAATACCAGTTATTGTGAAGTTCTCTTTCTTTAAAGATTAGGATCACGTTTAACCCAAATGTAGAGAAAAGCAAAAGCAGAAATATGAGACGCAGAAGCGGACCACATTGATACCGAACGCGCAAGAGTGAGAATGAGTGAAGATTTACCCGAAGGAGTGAGAAAAGTGCGCTACTTACCGATTCCCTTTTTTAAAACAGGCTATAACCAGTGGAAAAGAAGTATTATCTTGTTATTTATAGTTTTCCGCCGATATGTGTACTAGTATGATTGTTATGTCGGTGTGGACGTATCATGTTGTTATTTAAGCGACTTGTACAGTACATTCTTACGACTATTAAGCTTTATCATGTGCGTGCTTCCACAGAGTAAGTTAGCTTTTAGATGTGAATCTTATAAGGTGTACTTGACAAGAGCTTGTATGCTCTATTTTCTAGTTTTATACACACAGAGTAATTTTAGATGCTCGGGAAACTCTTTAATGGTTGAATAAGTAATACATATGGGTCTCGATCGCCTTTAAAGGCTGTGTCCATCCTGTAAAAATATAAAGGATATTCGGTTGTTGAAGATGAATTTCACTTCTTCCTCGAATGTTTTATTTAACACGAACTTGGAAAAATATATTTCAAGGAACATAGGCGGACTAACATCGCCTTAGACAAATTTTACTCGTTACTGTCCTCAAATGACAAAGCTACCATTTTAACAATATCAAGTAACTTCAATCTACTTGTACCTTACGATCATCTAGATTATAATCTAACAAAAGATCTTGATTATTATTTCACCAATACCTTTGCGAGAGATGACATTGGTGAAATAATATACAACAAGGAGTGTTGTATTAAAAATCCAACATAATTATTTAGATACCTTGAGAAAAAGTGGTATATTTAATCTCAGGAAGGTTATCACTCTGTTTTTGTGTATTTTGCTATATACATATATCTGTATTTTAGTCCGGAGGCCTATATTACTAGAATGATGAATAGGAAAATTATCTACACGCCTGGTAATCACTGGCTCCACCTCTTTTGGGAGATGTAGAAAAAAAGAGACAGTCACAATGCTACTTCCAAGAGGGAGATATGTAGCGGAAGTTTGGCGGAAATTAACCTAAATTGTAGAGGCGAGTCGATTCTTATATTGTGTGTGATGATTTTAAGACATTTTTCTAAAAAGGGCAAAGTAATACCACGCACAAATGACTATATTTGGCGTATCAGCAGATCGAAATTGTCAATATGAGGACTTAAAATGCAAGTTGTGCAACAGCGCCGATTCTATACGATATTTGCCATTTGGCCATAAATTCTGCCTTAACGACGTATGGAAAAACATTTCACAGGCGTAACATAGTTGATTACGATATTTGTTTTTGCGATGATACCGAAAATGAACAGTAGAAGCGATTCTTAGCAAACCATGCCCCCATTTTAACGGAGAGGTGGAGCAAATGCCAATGTCATGGCGCTAAGGACTGGAGATGGTACCAAGGCATACCCAATTTAAATGGCGTAATACACCGGTCCATAATTTTAGAAGCTCTAAACATGTAAATGTTCCACTTTGTTAGATATTTGAATCGTTGTCTGCAAATAAACGATAATAGTATTAGCCAAGATCGGTCATCGTGTTTTCCAATGTGGTTAATGATCCGTTAACAAATAATATGTATAAACTGCTAGCGTATGCCGTATCTTAGATGAGTGTGAAAGCTTAACCCGACGTTTATGTCATCATAGTCCATTGTAGAAAAAGAATACTATTAATATCATTTCATTAAAGACAAATATCAAAGGAAATGGCAACATGTTTCAGAGTTTTGGTATTTAACCCACATATATATCTACAGTAAACTCCTTCTAATGCGACCCCTGTTGTAGACTGTCAGTGATTCATTAAGATAAAAGATTAAAGTTATGCAGAAAGCTTCTACTGGAGCTTTCTGTATTATTTTCGACTTAATTTTACCCTTATCACGCCGCTTGCGACTACTGGTGTGTCGTTAACCAGCCGAGACCCGGATCATACGCCGAGTAACTTGGTGTTTGATCCGTATTCAAGCTGTGTGATAGTCAGACAATTGTTTTGATAAATTTCAGTCGAATCGAACATGGTAAAAAGATCAAGCATAGACGAGATTTCAGCGGATATTTTGCGGCACTATGTATAAGGGTTAATTTAATCACGTCTAAAAAGAGGAGGGATGGGATGTTAAACACCTGAAAATGTATTGATGGACATGCAACGATTTCCACAAACATTTATTAAGTCAACATACCTGTCTCGATCAATAATTACTTTAATCTACCTAATTTCCATAAACACAGACAAAATGTTCTCACACGACTGATCTTTCTCTCCAGACATATGCGATTTGCTTTCCATACTTTCAATTCCAAAGAGCTCTTTAATCACTACTATGGTGTTTTGACATTCAACATTCAACACTTTGATATTATCGAAGAGATAAATATATTGCCAAATCATAAATAAATAAGCTCTCGAGTCTTTACTAATTTCCATTTTCTCATCTCTATTGTGATATTGTGTAGAAACTTAGTGGAAACGTAGTGGTTGATCTGAATTTGCTCGTTTGAAACAACTTGTGATTTGTCATGAATCAATACAAGTGCATTCGTATTGAGAGTGGAGTAAGAAGTCATTTTCTGAATAGTATTGGCACTAATGTACTATATTGCATCATAGAATACAATGTTGAAGTCTGTTTGTCTGACATTAAAAATGTGTGAGTATTTTTTAGCACTAAGATCAACATAAAATATGACATGTTTCACGGTATGCTAACCGGGCAAATATCATCGGGGCACTGTGCAGGGTAATTCATGTTCTTAATTGTGAATATGTAACAGCTATAACTAAATTTACAATCTTCGTGTGACACTAAGTCACCTTTGTATACAAAACGTGATTGATAAAGCGCATGTTAGCTTCTACTAGATCTACATTGAGTATGCCTTAGCGCCATCTCAAGGATTTAGCGACACCCCATTGGCATATGCTCCACATCTCCGGTTAAATTGGGCATGGTTGGCTAAGAATCGCTTCTACTGTTCATTTTACTGTTTCAGAGCAAAAGTACACATCGTAAGCAACTGCGTTATGCATGTGAATTGTTTGCCATGTGCCGTTTAGACAGAATTAATGGCAAATATCTATTTGAATTGGCGTTGTTGCACAACTTGCAAAAGTTCTTAAACTGACAATTTTGTTTCGCAGCCAATCGATCTGCTGATACGCCAAGTATAGTCATTCGTGCGTCATCATACACGATATAAGAATCGACTCACCTCTACAATTGGGTTGATTTCCGCAAAACTTCCGCTACATAGCTTCATCTCGGAAGCAGCATTGGCCTTTTTCTACTCACCTCCCGAAAGAGGTGGAGCCAGTGATTACCAGGCGTGTTTCTAGGAGAGAAAGGAAAACACCAAATTTGAATGGCTTTGAAAACGTTGTGGAAAATAGAGCATTCGCTCGTTTCTCATTTATGTAGTCCACCAAAGTGAACATTTGGTCGAGTGAAAAAGTAAAGCCTCCGTTTCGTCAAATGAAAGAAGTCTTATTGACTTCCTAGTCACGATATTAATGGGTTTAATTTTATCCAGTTTTATCTGTTAACATTAATCGAAATGTTAACATTCACATTCTCAATAATTTAATCCATTAATTAGAATTGATGTCTCAAAGGCGACGTTTAATTTCATTACCTTCTGTTTGTTCAAGTCCTCTACTTAGATGTACACATGTTTGAAGTCACGTACGCCTGGTCTTGATGCACAATTTCACATGGATTTCTCATTGGTAGATAAACATTTATACTTAGATAACAGATAATCGCATACCATGTATGTATGTTGTAGATAACGGCAAACGATAACGTAATGTGTGTATCGGTTTAACCACTTACTTTATATATCAGTTTAATCATTTTCCTCAGTTATCAGTTTAACCCTTACTTCAAATGTATGGCTATTTACGCCTTCCCCTAACAGTGTAGACCCAGATCAGGCAGTTCCTGAAGGAACTGTCTGATCAGGGTCTGCACTCTTTGCCTCTTCCTTGCCCTAGTGTGAACAGACTGTCATATAAAAGAATTGCATTATCTACATGTTTAATATAATACATAAATGTTAATATTCCAAGAGGGTGAAGTTTCAAAATGGATACTCATGTTGTAAAGGGTTAGAGCCCTTTCCTTCAGAAAAGCACATTTTAGTGCCCATATATAACCGATTACATTTGAAAACATTGTAGGAAATGGCGCATTAGCTCGTAACGAGCAATTGCTTCATTTCCTACAATGATTTCAATGCCATTCGAAAAATTATTTTATAGGCGCATTTCACCTTGAATAGCTTGTGGAGGAAGGATTATCTCTTTTCCTGCAAATTTCGCCAACTAGCACAATTGCAAAAAGTGCAGTCCCAGAGCAGCCACCGCCTTTCCCAAGCAGTTTCACGCTATGCCTTATTATAAAGGTATCGGAAAGTTTTACTGTTTCTATGAGGCTGCATGGCCTATTAGAATTTGATGAGATAAGGATCCGGTTTCATGAACCTACTCAAGCTCAAAGTTAAGCTGAAGATTTCTTTCTCAATTGTATTGCCTCTTCACTAAAATGTTATCTACCAGTAATACAGTTGATTTTCACTAGATCCACAAAACGTTTTTGAAATGTATGAAGAATTGACAGAGAATTTAGGCTACATTTGAAACTTGAGTTTGAGCAAATGATCAGTTTAACGCCCCCTCCCCCAAGCTTTTTCAGATTATTCCACAAGAAACAATCGAATGAAAAAAAAACATCTAGGCTAAAGAAAAGTGACATTTTTAGAAAAGTCAAGATATTGTCGTCACCCTGTCGTCTGCGTCTGCGTCTGCGTCAGCGTCAGCGTCAGCGTTGGTTAAGTTTTTCGGTTAAGATTTTTGTAAGACAACATTTCTCAAAAACTATTTGAGGTATCCATATGAAATTTGGAATACTTGTTCAGTATCAAAAGGGCAATCTATTACAATAAGACAAGTAACCCTGTCATTTGTTATTCCTGGGTTATTGCCC
>JAULCE010100430.1:0-12596 GCA_032359355.1 Macoma nasuta | reverse complement strand
TCTTGTTTCCCTATTGAAAGAACGATAATCCAAGTGTTTTACAAAGGGAGATAACCTTTACCCCCGGGCGTCTGTGGCTTCATATGGGGGAAATGAAAATGACATGTTTCATTTGTTAGTCCTTTGTGTACCGAGTAAAGGCATTGTCACAATTGCACACACGGTATTAACACATTTTGTGCTATATTAAGGTCAAGTCACATAGGCTAACACCTGTTAAAGATCGCATTCGACCACCCAAACCGCAAGGTCGCTGACGGTCTTTTACTGGTCGTTGCATAGTCGCAGTAGTCTTGGATAATCGCAGGTAGTCTTGGATAGTCTTTAGTAGGTAGCACGACTGAATAAAGTCATGGGGAGGTTTTCGAGCGTGCACAAAAACATGCATGCAACCACCTGCAATCGCCTGGTCTTCAAAGATCTTAAGTTGTCTTAAACTTTCTTTGATCGGTATTTTGTGGTCGTATGTAAGTCTCAGGTCAGGTTTGTATTATCTTGAAAGAATTTTCCATCAAGAGAAGTAGATCTTTCAACCTACAGTTTTCTCACAATTACATGGTTCTATATTCGTATTAAGGAATGGTAGCTTTAGTGCATTGGTTATATTCATGTAGCTGCATTTCCAAAATCCTCCATTTGTCAATCTACTTTCGTTTTCGGTAAAGAAACGCGCGTCATGCGCATGCGTGGAAAAGAAAAAGCTGCTCGTCTGTTAACTAAAACCATCACAACATAAGAAACATCGGTAATGCAGCAACCCCTCTAAGAGCGTAATTTATTACACTGTTTTTAAACACAGATCTATTTTTAGACTCTAGGTTTAGCATCAGTATAATAAAGATAAACCCTTCATCGATAATTAACATGTCTGTGTTTTTGATTCGAGATTTATTTGACAGACTTCTCCAACCGAAAAAAAAATCGATGAAGATTTTGTACGTCGGCATTTTTCTGCTTGCGGCTTGAATTCCGGAGTTTGACCTCTTCAAACACCAGGAGCATCTGATCAAGGGGTACAATGTTTGTCTCTCTGTTTGATAGTTTTAAACACATGCAATTGACGTCATTCGCAATGCCTTATATAGGTCGTTTTCAGGGTAGTAAGAAGGGTAGGATTCAGGGCTGTAGAAACCCGGTCCCACTGAATACATTCAAATAAAGCCGTTTTTGAGTCGCAGTTTTAGGGACCCGCAGAATAAACTTATCCCAAAATTCGTTTACACTCAATTTCTAGTTTTACCAACAACCACAATTCGGACAAGCGCACTGTAACTGCTCTAGACTGGATCCATAGTTGTCTCCATACAAAATGAACGAAGTTTTTGTGGAAATGTAGCCCAAAGATGGATGCCTCCACATTCAACTGTCAGTACTGTTGGATTGGTCTTAGGACTAATCCCATAAACACATAAGGCTATCACAGCTGCATTGTTATCTTTCTGACATTAGAGATATATACCCTTCCAAAAATGTGGCAACAATGTCCGGTTTTTTATCAACTTTTAATGCTATCGTGCGGAAAAGTATTGTCAAATCGGGGATGTGCAATGGTGAGATTCTAGACGTTTTTAAGAACGAGGCTATAATAATAAAAAAACATTTTCATCGGCATTGCGTCAATTTCGAAACGATACGACTTTAACCATTATCCTGCACCACTCCACTTCTATACAAATATATTGGATCCAGACACTTAGTTACATCATATGTGTTAATCCATGATCCACATTAAACGTCTAGTAGCTGATATTGACCCAGACAACAATTTCCCTAATACTTGCAAGTCTGCTTAAGTTAATAAGCACGTTTTGAACATAAGAAAACTTGAGCAGGCGATTTGTGTGCAATGCATGTGCACTATCAGAAAACAATTTCGGCCTAGCTCTTCCATGCATGCGTTGAGACATATCTCTTTGATTCAACCAAAACCAGTATAAATTAAGAGTTGTCGGAGGACAATAAAGCTCGCCTACCAGGGACATTGTCTATTAGGGCCTACTTCAGAACAGATACAGCATTAGGTTAAGTCCCACAGTTTCACCTATTGCAAGATAATACAACTTTTCATTATTTGCATGCACATGTTAACCAAGTTCATACAGACATACATCTATTGACACTGAATATGTGTGTGAAGTTTCAAAGCAACAGCTTACACAATGTCTGGGGGAAAGGCCTTGCAGGCAAAGTTTGACCAAACTTCTAAGTCCAAGAGGGGCACAATTCAGTCAAAATCCATTAAGAAAATGACATAAAAGTTCATTTAATGAACCTAAATAAGTGTGTGAAGTTTCAAAGCAACATCATACACAGTGTCTGAGAAAAAGATTTGCATGCAAAGGTATGACCAACATTATAAGCTTACAAGGGGCACAATTCAGTCAAATTCATTTCAGAGTTAAGGGACTTGACATATAAAGTCATCTTATGACCCCGAATAAGTGTGTGAAGTTTCAAAGCAACAGTAAAAAGTGTCGAGAAAAGGTCTTGCACGCAAAGGTTAGACCAATATTCGAAGTCAAAAAGGGCACAATTCAGTCAAAATCCATTCTTGAGTTATGGGACTTGACAAGTTGACACATATGGTCATCTTAAGACCCTAAATAAGTGTATGAAGTTTTAAAGGAACAGCATACACAGTGTCTGAGAAAAGGTCTTGCATGCAAAGGTTTGAGCAATATTCTAAGCCTAAAATGAGGCATAATTCGGTCAAAATTCATTTCAGAGTTATGGGACTTGACATACAACTAGAAGAGAAGGTCTTGTAGGACACACCACATACAAAACAAACAGCCACCCGAAAAGAGGTCTGCCCGATAAATGCCAATATTAAACAGGCATGAATCGTCGTGGCAAGGCATTTCGGTGTTTCGCAGCGGAGCGGAAAGTGTAGCCGTGTTTGTAGCTTGCTTGTGCACTGTACACGGCACGCATACGTTACGCACTGTCTACTCAATGCGCGTCCAAAACGACCGCGTTGGCACACATTAACACGCAGTGACATTACTTGTTTAAGCATAGTTTAAGTATTCTTCGTGCACTGTTCTCGTCAACAGTACCCATTGCTCGCATTGTTCACGCATGGTTCATGCGATTGGCACGCACATGGTGCACAAATTGATGCTTGCCGATATTTCAATATTCTCTCTACGAGATGGCACGCGACACTGTACCCTTCACACACTCCGCACGCTCGTTCACGAAGACCTAGGGTATTGGCACGACGCATCGTGCCAGTGTCAGGGTGGCATAAATTAGACCAACTGCTTGTACACGACTTCTTGCCCTCCGCTTCTCAATTGTTCACGACCCGACTCCAACACGGCCATTCACTACATTAGGAGACACCATTTTGAAAATCTAAATAATCTCTTAGTTTACGTTTAACCTTATAAACACTTGAACTTTCTGGATCTATTTTTTCAATTATTGCAAATTCCGTTCATTACAATGTTTTTGGATGCATTAGGAAAGTCAAAAAATGATACTCCGGCTGTATGAATGACGACTTTTCTTTATTATCTAGTTATGTTATGTCTTTAGGTAACCTCTGTAATAAGTCACATTTTTTTTCAAGTATACATTAGCAGCTATTCAGTGAGTCTAATCACTTATAAATTCATATGGTCAAATAAATTAATGCTGTAGTCGATACATATCTTTTTATATGTGTAACTAATAAACACTTCATTTATGCATTTCTCGAACAAACGATTTCTTGCGATTATTAGTTTCCGTTATTAGGCCGATCGAAGTGCACCTCGATAGTGGGAATGATGCCTTTTTACCATAATCGTATAATTTTTGCAACTGCATTCTCCAATTACATGTCATAATAATGATAGTTATTGTTATCACGAGTATTATAATTAGCATAGCAATAACCGTATTCTAATTAGAAGAATATTCGCAGACACATATAAGTTATATACAAATCTCAAAGGAATTTATCATCCAGTCACATATGACAATTGATTTATATTTCATTACGTGTCGGCTCACCAATGGCAAAAGAAAGCAGTTTATTGTTTCCTATCGATAATTTCACAATTCTTTTGAGATTTGTATATTAATTTTGTATACAAAAAATGTCAGGTAATTGATTAATTTGAAACTAATTGCCGCTTCATTGGAAATAAATATGACAGAAACGTTGACGCTAATCTAATGGAACAATCCTAATGGACTCAGTCCTTTTCTGCAAACAGAGGTATAAATTCTTTATTTTCTCCAATATAGCAGAAAATGGTAGAACACAATGCAAACATTCAACCTACATATTAACACTACATAGAAAAGTAGAAGACATATCAAATGAGAAGAAGTCACATTTATGCAATTTAACATAAGACATATCACAACAGAACACACATGAGGCGGAGTTTAGAGTTTGAGATATTTATTTTCTATCCCTTTCTATCTCTCGAGTCAAGGTCATTGTGTTTAGGAAATTGTGTTTTTTGTTATTCCCATGAATCATTCGAGAAGAGAGGGACATGGTCGAACCTTTCAAGAATGTTCCGTCAACTATTTTTAAGTCAACAACAATGAGCGCTTCCATATTCGCTTAAACGATGAAAATTGGATGTTTTTACTCGACAATGCGGTGGCGTTTCAGCTTTGGTTAAAGTCATGTATGTGTGGTCTTTCTTCGGAAAGAATGTTTGCTACTGCTGTGAAAAAGACCGAATTCTAAACTGAATTTTGCGTGGTGTGCTGAAAATAATTGAATGCGCTTAGGACAGAGAGAGAAAGAGAGCTCTTGTTAAAATAATTGTCCGACTAACCTTGCATAAATATCTTTCAATTGTCCATTACCATATATGCAATGAATCTATTTTTTTGTAAGTTCATATGATCAAACAATTCAACACAAATATGTGCAACTAGGATTTTAGCTAACAGAAATTACTATTTTAAACTGCACACATATATCACATCAATATCAAGACAATACCATTCTTCCAGGTTCGAATTGACAACCTTATGATTACTATTACTTTATTATGCTAACATTAATCATAGTTTAAGAAGATGATGTCTTTGTATACTACAAGCTGTAACCTTTTTTGTATAATTTGTACGTATATTTTTGTTTAAATAAGTCAAAACGTTAAGCATTGTGTTTCGTTTTGGCAATATCATCAGAGTATGCACACATGAAAATGAGTAAATGCAAAGTACGCGTGGTTACGAAATTAGAATTAATTATTAGTTATATAGTCAAAGGTTCCGATGACCGGAAGTTCATCTACCAATATACGTGGCAAACAAAGGCAGTTTTCAAAGTATTTTTTATTTGTGTAAACAGCAATTTTATGTTATGTTCTGGACATAAAATGACAATACAAGTGAATAACTTTCTTTATTCATGTTTGTTGTGTATATAGGCCAAAGGCCTTTAAAACATATATGATTTGAACTAACTTTACATGGGCAATGTATCAATGTATTGGTATAAGCATTAGTTTTCTAGACAGAAGGCTCAAACTACTAGTCACATTCATGTATTGTGTTATACTTTAAAGCCCACTTTCGATAGTGTCCTACTATAAAGTCCAAAGCCCATGTTGAAAGTTTAGCTTTTTGTTAGAAAAGTGTTTGTCCGTGTCAAATTCATTCAGAAAATGAATTGATACCAATTGGATATGTAAGAAATCAAACAAGGGCATGACTTCAATTGGTTTCCTCTGATATGAACCTTCACTAAATAATTCTTTATATGTCTGCAAAGGCGCTCCTGCGACAGAGTATTTCTCACCCATAAGTTTATGATGATGTGATTTACAAGTTTCGAAACATCACTTGACATATCAATTGTCATACTTTGTTTATAAAACGTATTAAGATATTCATTAAAAATGTTAAGATCAAACAATATGACAGCGCACTGCGTGTTTAGTGGTCTACTTCTTAGCAGTTTCACGCTTCTCTCTTTTCGTGTGTGCGATGACAGGATGGTCATAATACTTTATGATGACAACCTCTCAAAGCAGGAAAAGGGTGGAGGACGTCGAGGTGTTTTTTGCCCGTTCTGTAGCGCCTTTAATGGCTTGTCTACAGTTACTCTTGCTTGTAGCCAAAGGTAAATACTCCCTTGTTATATGTTTATGTTTAACATGCATTTTACAACTTGTTTTGCCATCACCATCACAACGTTGTGGAGAAGTCGGACGGGTATAACGTTTAATAATAATATTCGTCTGGTGAGAGTATTGTTGGGATCAGTGTGAGGTTGGGCGCCTCTACACCGGTTTAAACTCTAGTTTTTGCCACTGATCATGCCGCGGCGATAATTCATTTCTTTACCACAATTCTATGTATGTCAAGTGTCGTTGTGTGTCTTCTCTGTGTGTGTTTGTGGTGTATGTTTGTACCGTCGGTAAGCCATTGTTTTATTTATACGCCGACACTTTATGGTCCACATAAAGTTTTCGAAAATAGGGTTAAAAATAAACATAATCGACGTGATCAGATCTGATTCTGTACAACCCGTTTTAGACCCGAGATAGGTCTCATATCGAGCGTCGAGCCGACTAATTAGAATCCGACAATGTAGTCTGATGATAATGAAAAGTATGCATGAAACTTTTATGCTGGTATTATATTGTTTGGCCTGAACCCGTTCTTCGCGTTACCCGGGTTCTTCTGTATCCGCTTCTCTCTCTCTCTCTCTTCTGCTTTTGGATCAAATATGTTAACGAAATAAAGAAAAGAAAAACAGAAAAAACTTTGTTTTTTTCCGAAACCCAAATAGTCGGAATCTGTTTTTGCAAAAAGTGAAGTTCCTGATCAGACGCCCTATTCAAAGGCGGCGACTGATCCGGGAACTTTTTTTTGGCAATTTCGATTTGAGTCGCCTATGACGGTGAAAGGATTAACATAATACAGTTTGTGTATTGAATTGCTTTGAATTGAGCTATTGATTAGAAAACAAAGTTTTTAAGGTGTTCGATATTACTGTGACTTCCGGTTGCTGTCCAATTATTGTTGACGGCAATGAATTGCGTTTCAAGACGGTATTACATTTCCAAATTGTGCTTAATTCGAATATGTTTACTTGTGTACATATGATCAAAAAATCATACAGCATTGCTGTTAAGAACAAGACAGTAACGTTGTCTGTTTATCCAGAGTATCAAATATAGTTTACTGACTGGTCATTGTCCAGACACTGCTTTCTGGTGACATCTGACTATCACTTGTTTATATCATACAGACTGCTTTTTACAAGAATAAATATTATGTCGAGAGTATTATGTAGTTATGGTGCATGTAATGGTATGTGGCAAACCACCGTATTTTAAGGGTGTCAATTACGTGTTTGGGTAGAATCGGTTGACAGCCCTGTTTTACAGACAAAGGTGGGATACACGCATCGATCATAACTAGGTTGTTGTATATGCCTTGTGTATGGTCTGGGACTTAATGTAAAATGACAATTGACATGCTCAAATAAGTAGGTAGAATTACGAATTAGATACACAATGCATAACATTGACCCACACTGAATGATATAATCTAGGGATAATAATTCTTAAGTTTCACCACGTCAATTTGTCATACGTTTATATGAGACCAAACAATGATGCTTCAGCGCTAAGTCGCTCTTTTCAGCACTCGCTATCACTCGAATTAATTATTAGGTAAAATCTTAGTCCATATGTTCAGTTCTTATTCTAAATGGTAAATGGTTTTTTGGCTACATCCTCGGTACCAGGAAATTCTCACAAACTTTAAATAACTGCGTCAGAGAGTACGAACATATTTTGAACAGCAATCTAAAATTGAACTCTTACCTTATCAGAGGGTATTGCCTTTTCTTCTTAGAACAGGCTAGAACTTGTATAAAAATTGCCAGTTGACAGTTCATGTATGGAGTAAGTGTTGAAGAAACACAGATTGACTGCAAGGATAAATCAACAATTACAGGGGTGGTGCCCACAAGCATAATTCAATCATTGTTCATGGCGTCTTAACCCCTTCACTGCTTATCCCGAACCATAGTGTCATATGCAAACAGCTTAGATCCGGATGAGACGCGGAGTAACTCGGCGTCTCATTCGAATCCAAGCTGTTATGGCACTCGGCCAATATATTTGCCAAACAAAAATTTAAACTGTGAAGTTTGAAAATGAAGCGGATATTGTGCATGCGCAGAATTACTTCCGGCATTGAATGGGGTAATAATATAATGACTAGGAGAGTGGTCTGTGAAATATCAACGAAATTACATGCACAGCCAAATTTGAAATTTAAACTGCATTGAACTATAGTATTAATATTATTATAATAGTATTATTGAACCTTATTTGTGAAAACATCGACACTCTATAGCACATGCATAAGGATAATGTAGCCCATTCGTATCCACAAATGTGCTTAATAGTGACCAGACATATGTCATATTTATTTCAATTCCTGACAAGGTTTTACAGAAAGTCTAATTTTGGGTATCAGATAACACACCGGAGACTGTACTGCTAACTCTAGTCTATGGATAACAGCAATCATTGACAAGAAGGAAGCCTCTATCAGAAGAAGTGCATTCGGAAGAGGAAGAACGAACACTACAATGATATATACTTCTACGAGCTTAAGCCATATACGTTTATAATTATTGTACGACAAATATCTTTAAAAAAGTCTGACCACATACAAGAAGAAGTGAGTTTCTAAGTGACTATATCTGCGGAAGAAGAAACATTTGCTCGGCACCTGGAAAGAATAAAAGCAATAAAAGACAGATACCTAAACAATTTTTATGTTGGACGCAACGCCGTTCATAGTGAATACAATTATTGATTAAAACTACTGTCTACGATTAATCTAAGACAAATCTAATACCAGTCCTGATCTGACACTCAAGAACTTTATTGCAAAAGCCATGAATGATTAACTACTCAAAAATTGTTTGTTTTCGTGCTTTATAGAACCAACAGAGTAAAAGGACTGGTTCTAAACAGTAGAAATTGGTCACCGAAACTCGATAGCCAATGCAGTGATGGATATACCAGGCAGAAAAGCAACATACGCCGCACACAGTATAGACTGTCAAATTAATGATGAATGTGCCTGTGTGATTTCAATGCGCAAGACTCTTGATCTAGGGGTCGCGAGTTCGATCCCCCGCCGGACCAAGTCACTTTGATGAGACTTTAAACCGAGGTACCATATATTAGTGCTATACACTGGTCATGTAAAAGAACAAGAGGGCTCCTTCGAAAAAGAGTAGGGCGTTACCCGGGTTCCTCTGTATCCGCATATCTCTCTCTCTCTCTCTCTGGGACGTCTAATTAGCCCATATATGGCAGAAACAGACGTAAATCACACAAAAAAACACGAAACATGGTCGCTTTTGACTTTGAGACTAAAACAACCCTATAGATGTGGACACATAGCTGTACGTGTATTTGTAGCAGGTAGGTAACTGTCACAAAATGTACCAATTAAGTTCGTGGCGCTGTCACTGGGGAAAGTATTCAGTTCTTTACTTAGCATATTGACATACTGTTGTCTAAATAAGCAGATATTGTAAATATTTGAAAACATGCATAGTAAATGGATATATGACCATGTTATGGTCATTTTAAGCATACATTTACATACTTAAATCTTAATATATATCAAGTATTTTTTTCTGCAACTAAATCACAGATACAATGTAGGATCATGATAGTTAAGCGATATATATGTATAATAAAATAGATTGCTCCTACGTACTTATTACGTAGTATGACGTTAGCATAAAATATAAATAATTGTCATTGATAAAAGTATAATAAAGGCAAAAAATAATGAAATATACCATTATGCTTCACTAAAGTGTACTTGTTATTTGATAACACTTTGAAATATTCGACATTATCTAGTATGTGAAATATGGGCATATGGGCATGGCTTTGTATGACGTCATAAAATAAAAATATCGAATCTACTATTTTGTTGAGTATACCCAATGGGGTAAAACGTATAACTTTGCCTTAAAAAATCTTCATAGTGACACGGTAACTGTACGGGTATTTTTAATTGCATAGTGAGTGCAAGTGATAAATCATCCACCCATTTAGTGCGAGTTCTCTGTGGGAATTGAGGGAAGCTCATGATTTAGGGAAACCGCCGAGTATTTTAGCGGCATTTTCCTGAAAGTCGACGACTTCTCAAGCTCTCACAGCTCTAAGTAACAAGCATGCTACAACATTGTACCAACATTTCGTAGTTTCTACTTCTTTACTTACATTTAAAAGGTTAAACTAACCATTTTTATTTATCCTGACAGAATATTGAGATTGCAAAAGGAGTCATTCGTGCTCTCCAATGGGGTAAAATATTGAAGTTCTTATTGTCAATTGCATAGATTGCTGAGATGTCCTAAAGAAGAAAAGATCTACGTTAATAACTGATATTTTCAAGTTGTAGTTTCAACGAAGATAATAGCTAGATTAAATCTAAATTGTCTATAAAGATCTAGATAATTACTGTATTTGTTCTAAATATTCAGTAATGTACAACTTAAAGATGTTAAACTTGTAAAGGAATCACACCCTCTATTGCTGCCTTTGTCCTCTTTCTCAGTTCATTTGATTTATTTGCTGAAGTCTACTTAAATTAGTGAGGTAAAATCCCTGGCTGTGGAACGGATAACGACTATCCGGTGCATTGTTGATCCAAAATCAGATAGGCATAGCACCGGCACGTTAAATTGTTATGGCATCTAGAATGTATGAGGGCTAAATTTTGTAATATAAACTGATATAACCTAAAATCGCCCGAAACAACTAATGGAATGTTTGACATTGACAACAAATGTTTGATTACATAGTTGTTTCAGGCGATTCTCGGTTATAGCAGTTTCTTTTACAAAATCTAACACTTGTACATTCTAGATTATGATTTAGTTCCTTATTATCGGTAGAATTTATTACTGACACTGCCTTCGTTTTAGAGTTTCGATGCAAATGCAAACGACTCACGAAAAAACCATTGTTTTGACTCGACCAGTACTGTTTGACCGTTATCATTTACGGCATGGTCCTCCGCGAGTATTTCCTTTTCTGATAATGGCTCTTTCCTGTGAACTTTGCCTTCATCTTCTGTCTTTTCTACCGAGTCTCCACTTTGATGGCTTTCATCGTCTTCCATTGCAGCTTGAAGTGTAAGAATACTGGTATAAGTCACGACACATGAAGAGCTATCTACCATCCAGGTAGATCACCAACTCCACAGATTGTTGCAATTTACAATGTCGGCTGATATCCCTCGTGTTAGCAGATCAGAAGGTTTATCTTTAATCGTACAGTCGCCTGTAAATATGGATCGGTTGATGCCACGCTGCCTGGTGTATTGGTTCTACTTTCTTGTGACTTAAGCTGAGCGGCGATTCAGTCCTGTTCAAGCTTACGCTGTAGAAAGCTGATCCTTGTGTACAAATCGAAAAATCTTCGATTTGAATAACCTCATCATCGATGCTGGCTGTGTCGATAGAATTCAAAACTTTCTCATTCAAATTTTCGATGGCCGCCGACCTCTGTCAAATATATTAGATAATGTCGGCGTGTGCCAATTCCTCAAAAACTTGTTTCAATACGGGCATTTACCACATGTCTGAGACTAGATGCGTTCACTAAAGTGCTTACACTTTCGAAAACTCCAACCCTACCCTTACTCCTTTCAATGCGGCAATCAATCAAGATCTGTTCAGCATTTAAGAATTATATTGTAAAAGAAGAAGTGTTCAAATATAACCATTTTTTGCATGACACCCCTTATAAAGTAATTGACATATAACCATGATCTTGGAAAATTTTATTATTACCGTTAATTGTATAAAAGTTGGATTTTTTTAGCGAAGGAAGCTACGTAGATGTATAGAGTTATTATTGTAAGAGAGCAAGAAAAACTTTCGAGTCACGAATTTTAGTAACGATAATTCGCATTCGTTAGTTTTCATTATTGCAATTGCTAAATCTCTCAAATCAAACAATATTCAAAGTCACCACATTTTGAATTTGACCGACGTTATCCGGCTATATTTATATGATCTTGATCTAAAAGATTCTCATCTAATAGTTTTCTTTTGTTTCCTGACTGTTAAGGGTGATGCCATCTTTAAGGTGCCATAGGTTTAAATAATTTATGTTAGGCGTATAAATGAGTCTCATTTTTGTTTTAGGGTCGTCAAACTCAACATTGGTCTGTCCTTGCATTACAATGATAAATGGCCAATTGCCACTTTCTCTGTTGGATATTTGAAAAAACTAAGCATATCTACATTGACCAGGCTGAAACGAAGTAGAATGCACGTTTTTTAGTCTTAATTATGTCTAAGTAATACAGGGCGAGTCAAAACAATAGATTTCGGCATTCGCATCGAAACTCAGAGACGCAAGCAGTGTCAGTAATAAACTTTACTGATTATTAGGGGAAAAAACACAATCTAGAATGTATGAGGGCTAAATTTTGTAATATAAACTGATATAACCTAAAATCGCCCGAAACAATTAATGGAATGTTTGACAATGACAACAAATGTTTGATTACATAGTTGTTTCAGGCGATTCTCGGTTATAGCAGTTTCTTTTACAAAATCTAACACT